>CAXKVX010002811.1:0-39177 GCA_964058865.1 Eleocharis quinqueflora | reverse complement strand
CTCGGACATGAAACACTTAGAGTGGTATTTATGCTTGTTCGTTGTCCTTTAATGAATGGTTACAACACTTAAATGAAGTACTCGGAGAAGAAACTCTTCTCGTGGTAAGATATGATGCGTTGTGGAGTTTTCTTGAAAGGTTACCACACATAAATGAAGTGCTATAATCAGAAACACTTCTTAGTATAATATGATCCTTTGTGGTGTTTTCTTTAATGTTTACTACCCATAAATGAAGTACTCACATAATAAACACTTGTCGGAGTAGGGTAAGATGCTTTGTGATGTTTTATTTAAAGCTTACCACCAATCAATTAAGTACATTGATCGAAATCACTCCTAAATTAAGTACTCGGACATCAAACACTTAGTGTGGTATTTATGCTTCTTCGTTGTGTTTTAATGAATGGTTACAACACTTAAATGAAGTACTCGGAGAAGAAACTCTTCTCGTGGTAATATTTGATGGTTTGTAGAGTGTTTTTGAAATGTTACCAGTCACAAATGAATTATTATGATTAGAAACACATTTTAGTACGATATGATGCTTTGTGGTGTTTTCTTTAATGGTTACCACCCATAAATGAAGTATTCAGATAAGAAACACTTATCGTAGTAGGATAAGATGCTTTGTGATGTTTTATTTCATGTTTACCACCCAGCAATTAAGTACATTGATCGGAATCATCCATAAATGAAGAACTCGGACATGAAACACTTAGAGTGGTATTTATGCTTGTTCGTTGTCCTTTAATGAATGGTTACAACACTTAAATTAAGTACTCGGAGAAGAAACTCTTCTCGTTGTTAGATATGATGCGTTGTGGAGTTTTCTTGAAAGGTTACCACACATAAATGAAATGCTATGATCAGAAACACTTCTTAGTAGGATATGATCCTTTGTGGTGTTTTCTTTAATGTTTACTACCCATTAATGAAGTACTCATATAATAAACACTTCTCGGAGTAGGGTAAGATGCTTTATGATGTTTTCTTTAATGGTTGCCACCCATAAATGAAGTATTCAGATAAGAAACACTTATCGTAGTAGGATAAGATGCTTTGTGATGTTTTATTTCATGTTTACCACCCAGCAATTAAGTACATTGATCGGAATCATTCATAAATGAAGAACTCGGACATGAAACACTTAGAGTGGTATTTATGCTTGTTCGTTGTCCTTTAATGAATGGTTACAACACTTAAATTAAGTACTCGGAGAAGAAACTCTTCTCGTTGTAAGATATGATGCGTTGTGGAGTTTTCTTGAAAGGTTACCACACATAAATGAAATGCTATGATCAGAAACACTTCTTAGTAGGATATGATCCTTTGTGGTGATTTCGTTAATGTTTACTACCCATAAATGAAGTACTCATATAATAAACACTTGTCGGAGTAGGGTAAGATGCTTTGTGATGTTTTATTTAATGCTTACCACCCATCAAATAAGTACATTGATCGAAATCACTCCTAAATTAAGTACTCGAACATGAAACACTTAGAGTGGTATTTATGCTTGTTCGTTGTCCTTTAATGAATGGTTACAACACTTAAATGAAGTACTCGGAGAAGAAACTCTTCTCGTTGTAAGATATGATGCGTTGTGGAGTTTTCTTGAAAGGTTACCACACATAAATGAAATGCTATGATCAGAAACACTTCTTAGTAGGATATGATCCTTTGTGGTGTTTTCGTTAATGTTTACTACCCATAAATGAAGTACTCATATAATAAACACTTGTCGGAGTAGGGTAAGATGCTTTGTGATGTTTTATTTCATGTTTACCACCCAGCAATTAAGTACATTGATCGGAATCATTCATAAATGAAGTACTCGGACATGAAACACTTAGAGTGGTATTTATTCTTGTTCGTTGTCCTTTAAAGAATGGTTAAAACACTTAAATGAAGTACTCGGAGAAGAAACTCTTCTCGTGGTAATATTTGATGGTTTGTAGAGTGTTCTTGAAATGTTACCACTCACAAATGAATTATTATGATTAGAAACACTTTTTAGTACGATATGATGCTTTGTGGTGTTTTCTTTAATGTTTACTACCCATAAATGAAGTACTCATATAATAAACACTTGTCGGAGTAGGGTAAGATGCTTTGTGATGTTTTATTTAATGCTTACCACCCATCAATTAAGTACATTGATCGAAATCACTCCTAAATTAAGTACTCGGATATCAAACACTCAGTGTGGTATTTATGCTTCTTCGTTGTGTTTGAATGAATTGTTACAACACTTAAATGAAGTACTCGGAGAAGAAACTCTTCTCGTGGTAATATTTGATGGTTTGTAGAGTGTTTTTGAAATGTTACCAGTCACAAATGAATTATTATGATTAGAAACACTTTTTAGTACGATATGATGCTTTGTGGTGTTTTCTTTAATGGTTACCACCCATAAATGAAGTATTCAGATAAGAAACACTTCTCGTAGTAGGATAAGATGCTTTGTGATGTTTTATTTCATGTTTACCACCCAGCAATTAAGTACATTGATCGGAATCATTCATAAATGAAGTACTCGGACATGAAACACTTAGAGTGGTATTTATTCTTGTTCGTTGTCCTTTAAAGAATGGTTAAAACACTTAAATGAAGTACTCGGAGAAGAAACTCTTCTCGTGGTAAGATATGATGCGTTGTGGAGTTTTCTTGAAAGGTTACCACACATAAATGAAGTGCTATAATCAGAAACACTTCTTAGTAGAATATGATCATTTGTGGTGTTTTCTTTAATGTTTACTATCCATAAATGAAGTACTCACATAATAAACACTTGTCGGAATAGGGTAAGATGCTTTGTGATGTTTTATTTAATGCTTAACACCCATCAATTTAGTACATTGGTCGAAATCACTCCTAAATTAAGTACTCGGACATGAAACACTTAGTGTGGCATTTATGCTTCTTCGTTGTGTTTTAATGAATGGTTACAACACTTAAATGAAGTACTCGGAGAAGAAACTCTTCTCGTGGTAATATTTGATGCTTTGTACATTGTTCTTGAAATGTTACCACTTACAAATGAATTATTACGATTAGAAACACTTTTTAGTACGGTATGATGCTTTGTGGTGTTTTCTTTAATGGTTACCACCCATAAATGAAGTATTCAGATAATAAACACTTTTCGTAGTAGGATAAGATGCTTTGTGATGTTTTATTTCATGTTTACCACCCTGCAATTAAGTACATTGATCGGAATCATTCATTAATGAAGTACTCGGACATGAAACACTTAGAGTGGTATTTATGCTTGTTCGTTGTCCTTTAATGAATGGTTACAACACTTAAATGAAGTACTCGGAGAAGAAACTCTTCTCGTGGTAAGATATGATGCGTTGTGGAGTTTTCTTGAAAGGTTACCACACATAAATGAAGTGCTATAATCAGAAACACTTCTTAGTATAATATGATCCTTTGTGGTGTTTTCTTTAATGTTTACTACCCATAAATGAAGTACTCACATAATAAACACTTGTCGGAGTAGGGTAAGATGCTTTGTGATGTTTTATTTAAAGCTTACCACCAATCAATTAAGTACATTGATCGAAATCACTCCTAAATTAAGTACTCGGACATCAAACACTTAGTGTGGTATTTATGCTTCTTCGTTGTGTTTTAATGAATGGTTACAACACTTAAATGAAGTACTCGGAGAAGAAACTCTTCTCGTGGTAATATTTGATGGTTTGTAGAGTGTTTTTGAAATGTTACCAGTCACAAATGAATTATTATGATTAGAAACACTTTTTAGTACGATATGATGCTTTGTGGTGTTTTCTTTAATGGTTACCACCCATAAATGAAGTATTCAGATAAGAAACACTTATCGTAGTAGGATAAGATGCTTTGTGATGTTTTATTTCATGTTTACCACCCAGCAATTAAGTACATTGATCGGAATCATTCATAAATGAAGAACTCGGACATGAAACACTTAGAGTGGTATTTATGCTTGTTCGTTGTCCTTTAATGAATGGTTACAACACTTAAATTAAGTACTCGGAGAAGAAACTCTTCTCGTTGTAAGATATGATGCGTTGTGGAGTTTTCTTGAAAGGTTACCACACATAAATGAAATGCTATGATCAGAAACACTTCTTAGTAGGATATGATCCTTTGTGGTGATTTCGTTAATGTTTACTACCCATAAATGAAGTACTCATATAATAAACACTTGTCGGAGTAGGGTAAGATGCTTTGTGATGTTTTATTTAATGCTTACCACCCATCAAATAAGTACATTGATCGAAATCACTCCTAAATTAAGTACTCGAACATGAAACACTTAGAGTGGTATTTATGCTTGTTCGTTGTCCTTTAATGAATGGTTACAACACTTAAATGAAGTACTCGGAGAAGAAACTCTTCTCGTTGTAAGATATGATGCGTTGTGGAGTTTTCTTGAAAGGTTACCACACATAAATGAAATGCTATGATCAGAAACACTTCTTAGTAGGATATGATCCTTTGTGGTGTTTTCGTTAATGTTTACTACCCATAAATGAAGTACTCATATAATAAACACTTGTCGGAGTAGGGTAAGATGCTTTGTGATGTTTTATTTCATGTTTACCACCCAGCAATTAAGTACATTGATCGGAATCATTCATAAATGAAGTACTCGGACATGAAACACTTAGAGTGGTATTTATTCTTGTTCGTTGTCCTTTAAAGAATGGTTAAAACACTTAAATGAAGTACTCGGAGAAGAAACTCTTCTCGTGGTAATATTTGATGGTTTGTAGAGTGTTCTTGAAATGTTACCACTCACAAATGAATTATTATGATTAGAAACACTTTTTAGTACGATATGATGCTTTGTGGTGTTTTCTTTAATGTTTACTACCCATAAATGAAGTACTCATATAATAAACACTTGTCGGAGTAGGGTAAGATGCTTTGTGATGTTTTATTTAATGCTTACCACCCATCAATTAAGTACATTGATCGAAATCACTCCTAAATTAAGTACTCGGATATCAAACACTCAGTGTGGTATTTATGCTTCTTCGTTGTGTTTGAATGAATTGTTACAACACTTAAATGAAGTACTCGGAGAAGAAACTCTTCTCGTGGTAATATTTGATGGTTTGTAGAGTGTTTTTGAAATGTTACCAGTCACAAATGAATTATTATGATTAGAAACACTTTTTAGTACGATATGATGCTTTGTGGTGTTTTCTTTAATGGTTACCACCCATAAATGAAGTATTCAGATAAGAAACACTTCTCGTAGTAGGATAAGATGCTTTGTGATGTTTTATTTCATGTTTACCACCCAGCAATTAAGTACATTGATCGGAATCATTCATAAATGAAGTACTCGGACATGAAACACTTAGAGTGGTATTTATTCTTGTTCGTTGTCCTTTAAAGAATGGTTAAAACACTTAAATGAAGTACTCGGAGAAGAAACTCTTCTCGTGGTAAGATATGATGCGTTGTGGAGTTTTCTTGAAAGGTTACCACACATAAATGAAGTGCTATAATCAGAAACACTTCTTAGTAGAATATGATCATTTGTGGTGTTTTCTTTAATGTTTACTATCCATAAATGAAGTACTCACATAATAAACACTTGTCGGAATA
Organism: Eleocharis quinqueflora; assembly: GCA_964058865.1. NCBI lineage: Eukaryota > Viridiplantae > Streptophyta > Magnoliopsida > Poales > Cyperaceae > Eleocharis > Eleocharis quinqueflora. Next base: position 33,564 of record CAXKVX010002811.1, on the reverse strand, counting down.
GGGTAAGATGCTTTGTGATGTTTTATTTAATGCTTAACACCCATCAATTTAGTACATTGGTCGAAATCACTCCTAAATTAAGTACTCGGACATGAAACACTTAGTGTGGCATTTATGCTTCTTCGTTGTGTTTTAATGAATGGTTACAACACTTAAATGAAGTACTCGGAGAAGAAACTCTTCTCGTGGTAATATTTGATGCTTTGTAGATTGTTCTTGAAATGTTACCACTTACAAATGAATTATTACGATTAGAAACACTTTTTAGTACGGTATGATGCTTTGTGGTGTTTTCTTTAATGGTTACCACCCATAAATGAAGTATTCAGATAATAAACACTTTTCGTAGTAGGATAAGATGCTTTGTGATGTTTTATTTCATGTTTACCACCCTGCAATTAAGTACATTGATCGGAATCATTCATTAATGAAGTACTCGGACATGAAACACTTAGAGTGGTATTTATGCTTGTTCGTTGTCCTTTAATGAATGGTTACAACACTTAAATGAAGTACTCGGAGAAGTAACTCTTCTCGTGGTAAGATATGATGCGTTGTGGAGTTTTCTTGAAAGGTTACCACACATAAATGAAGTGCTATAATCAGAAACACTTCTTAGTATAATATGATCCTTTGTGGTGTTTTCTTTAATGTTTACTACCCATAAATGAAGTACTCACATAATAAACACTTGTCGGAGTAGGGTAAGATGCTTTGTGATGTTTTATTTAAAGCTTACCACCAATCAATTAAGTACATTGATCGAAATCACTCCTAAATTAAGTACTCGGACATCAAACACTTAGTGTGGTATTTATGCTTCTTCGTTGTGTTTTAATGAATGGTTACAACACTTAAATGAAGTACTCGGAGAAGAAACTCTTCTCGTGGTAATATTTGATGGTTTGTAGAGTGTTTTTGAAATGTTACCAGTCACAAATGAATTATTATGATTAGAAACACTTTTTAGTACGATATGATGCTTTGTGGTGTTTTCTTTAATGGTTACCACCCATAAATGAAGTATTCAGATAAGAAACACTTATCGTAGTAGGATAAGATGCTTTGTGATGTTTTATTTCATGTTTACCACCCAGCAATTAAGTACATTGATCGGAATCATTCATAAATGAAGAACTCGGACATGAAACACTTAGAGTGGTATTTATGCTTGTTCGTTGTCCTTTAATGAATGGTTACAACACTTAAATTAAGTACTCGGAGAAGAAACTCTTCTCGTTGTAAGATATGATGCGTTGTGGAGTTTTCTTGAAAGGTTACCACACATAAATGAAATGCTATGATCAGAAACACTTCTTAGTAGGATATGATCCTTTGTGGTGATTTCGTTAATGTTTACTACCCATAAATGAAGTACTCATATAATAAACACTTGTCGGAGTAGGGTAAGATGCTTTGTGATGTTTTATTTAATGCTTACCACCCATCAAATAAGTACATTGATCGAAATCACTCCTAAATTAAGTACTCGAACATGAAACACTTAGAGTGGTATTTATGCTTGTTCGTTGTCCTTTAATGAATGGTTACAACACTTAAATGAAGTACTCGGAGAAGAAACTCTTCTCGTTGTAAGATATGATGCGTTGTGGAGTTTTCTTGAAAGGTTACCACACATAAATGAAATGCTATGATCAGAAACACTTCTTAGTAGGATATGATCCTTTGTGGTGTTTTCGTTAATGTTTACTACCCATAAATGAAGTACTCATATAATAAACACTTGTCGGAGTAGGGTAAGATGCTTTGTGATGTTTTATTTCATGTTTACCACCCAGCAATTAAGTACATTGATCGGAATCATTCATAAATGAAGTACTCGGACATGAAACACTTAGAGTGGTATTTATTCTTGTTCGTTGTCCTTTAAAGAATGGTTAAAACACTTAAATGAAGTACTCGGAGAAGAAACTCTTCTCGTGGTAATATTTGATGGTTTGTAGAGTGTTCTTGAAATGTTACCACTCACAAATGAATTATTATGATTAGAAACACTTTTTAGTACGATATGATGCTTTGTGGTGTTTTCTTTAATGTTTACTACCCATAAATGAAGTACTCATATAATAAACACTTGTCGGAGTAGGGTAAGATGCTTTGTGATGTTTTATTTAATGCTTACCACCCATCAATTAAGTACATTGATCGAAATCACTCCTAAATTAAGTACTCGGATATCAAACACTCAGTGTGGTATTTATGCTTCTTCGTTGTGTTTGAATGAATTGTTACAACACTTAAATGAAGTACTCGGAGAAGAAACTCTTCTCGTGGTAATATTTGATGGTTTGTAGAGTGTTTTTGAAATGTTACCAGTCACAAATGAATTATTATGATTAGAAACACTTTTTAGTACGATATGATGCTTTGTGGTGTTTTCTTTAATGGTTACCACCCATAAATGAAGTATTCAGATAAGAAACACTTCTCGTAGTAGGATAAGATGCTTTGTGATGTTTTATTTCATGTTTACCACCCAGCAATTAAGTACATTGATCGGAATCATTCATAAATGAAGTACTCGGACATGAAACACTTAGAGTGGTATTTATTCTTGTTCGTTGTCCTTTAAAGAATGGTTAAAACACTTAAATGAAGTACTCGGAGAAGAAACTCTTCTCGTGGTAAGATATGATGCGTTGTGGAGTTTTCTTGAAAGGTTACCACACATAAATGAAGTGCTATAATCAGAAACACTTCTTAGTAGAATATGATCATTTGTGGTGTTTTCTTTAATGTTTACTATCCATAAATGAAGTACTCACATAATAAACACTTGTCGGAATAGGGTAAGATGCTTTGTGATGTTTTATTTAATGCTTAACACCCATCAATTTAGTACATTGGTCGAAATCACTCCTAAATTAAGTACTCGGACATGAAACACTTAGTGTGGCATTTATGCTTCTTCGTTGTGTTTTAATGAATGGTTACAACACTTAAATGAAGTACTCGGAGAAGAAACTCTTCTCGTGGTAATATTTGATGCTTTGTACATTGTTCTTGAAATGTTACCACTTACAAATGAATTATTACGATTAGAAACACTTTTTAGTACGGTATGATGCTTTGTGGTGTTTTCTTTAATGGTTACCACCCATAAATGAAGTATTCAGATAATAAACACTTTTCGTAGTAGGATAAGATGCTTTGTGATGTTTTATTTCATGTTTACCACCCTGCAATTAAGTACATTGATCGGAATCATTCATTAATGAAGTACTCGGACATGAAACACTTAGAGTGGTATTTATGCTTGTTCGTTGTCCTTTAATGAATGGTTACAACACTTAAATGAAGTACTCGGAGAAGAAACTCTTCTCGTGGTAAGATATGATGCGTTGTGGAGTTTTCTTGAAAGGTTACCACACATAAATGAAGTGCTATAATCAGAAACACTTCTTAGTATAATATGATCCTTTGTGGTGTTTTCTTTAATGTTTACTACCCATAAATGAAGTACTCACATAATAAACACTTGTCGGAGTAGGGTAAGATGCTTTGTGATGTTTTATTTAAAGCTTACCACCAATCAATTAAGTACATTGATCGAAATCACTCCTAAATTAAGTACTCGGACATCAAACACTTAGTGTGGTATTTATGCTTCTTCGTTGTGTTTTAATGAATGGTTACAACACTTAAATGAAGTACTCGGAGAAGAAACTCTTCTCGTGGTAATATTTGATGGTTTGTAGAGTGTTTTTGAAATGTTACCAGTCACAAATGAATTATTATGATTAGAAACACTTTTTAGTACGATATGATGCTTTGTGGTGTTTTCTTTAATGGTTACCACCCATAAATGAAGTATTCAGATAAGAAACACTTATCGTAGTAGGATAAGATGCTTTGTGATGTTTTATTTCATGTTTACCACCCAGCAATTAAGTACATTGATCGGAATCATTCATAAATGAAGAACTCGGACATGAAACACTTAGAGTGGTATTTATGCTTGTTCGTTGTCCTTTAATGAATGGTTACAACACTTAAATTAAGTACTCGGAGAAGAAACTCTTCTCGTTGTAAGATATGATGCGTTGTGGAGTTTTCTTGAAAGGTTACCACACATAAATGAAATGCTATGATCAGAAACACTTCTTAGTAGGATATGATCCTTTGTGGTGATTTCGTTAATGTTTACTACCCATAAATGAAGTACTCATATAATAAACACTTGTCGGAGTAGGGTAAGATGCTTTGTGATGTTTTATTTAATGCTTACCACCCATCAAATAAGTACATTGATCGAAATCACTCCTAAATTAAGTACTCGAACATGAAACACTTAGAGTGGTATTTATGCTTGTTCGTTGTCCTTTAATGAATGGTTACAACACTTAAATGAAGTACTCGGAGAAGAAACTCTTCTCGTTGTAAGATATGATGCGTTGTGGAGTTTTCTTGAAAGGTTACCACACATAAATGAAATGCTATGATCAGAAACACTTCTTAGTAGGATATGATCCTTTGTGGTGTTTTCGTTAATGTTTACTACCCATAAATGAAGTACTCATATAATAAACACTTGTCGGAGTAGGGTAAGATGCTTTGTGATGTTTTATTTCATGTTTACCACCCAGCAATTAAGTACATTGATCGGAATCATTCATAAATGAAGTACTCGGACATGAAACACTTAGAGTGGTATTTATTCTTGTTCGTTGTCCTTTAAAGAATGGTTAAAACACTTAAATGAAGTACTCGGAGAAGAAACTCTTCTCGTGGTAATATTTGATGGTTTGTAGAGTGTTCTTGAAATGTTACCACTCACAAATGAATTATTATGATTAGAAACACTTTTTAGTACGATATGATGCTTTGTGGTGTTTTCTTTAATGTTTACTACCCATAAATGAAGTACTCATATAATAAACACTTGTCGGAGTAGGGTAAGATGCTTTGTGATGTTTTATTTAATGCTTACCACCCATCAATTAAGTACATTGATCGAAATCACTCCTAAATTAAGTACTCGGATATCAAACACTCAGTGTGGTATTTATGCTTCTTCGTTGTGTTTGAATGAATTGTTACAACACTTAAATGAAGTACTCGGAGAAGAAACTCTTCTCGTGGTAATATTTGATGGTTTGTAGAGTGTTTTTGAAATGTTACCAGTCACAAATGAATTATTATGATTAGAAACACTTTTTAGTACGATATGATGCTTTGTGGTGTTTTCTTTAATGGTTACCACCCATAAATGAAGTATTCAGATAAGAAACACTTCTCGTAGTAGGATAAGATGCTTTGTGATGTTTTATTTCATGTTTACCACCCAGCAATTAAGTACATTGATCGGAATCATTCATAAATGAAGTACTCGGACATGAAACACTTAGAGTGGTATTTATTCTTGTTCGTTGTCCTTTAAAGAATGGTTAAAACACTTAAATGAAGTACTCGGAGAAGAAACTCTTCTCGTGGTAAGATATGATGCGTTGTGGAGTTTTCTTGAAAGGTTACCACACATAAATGAAGTGCTATAATCAGAAACACTTCTTAGTAGAATATGATCATTTGTGGTGTTTTCTTTAATGTTTACTATCCATAAATGAAGTACTCACATAATAAACACTTGTCGGAATAGGGTAAGATGCTTTGTGATGTTTTATTTAATGCTTAACACCCATCAATTTAGTACATTGGTCGAAATCACTCCTAAATTAAGTACTCGGACATGAAACACTTAGTGTGGCATTTATGCTTCTTCGTTGTGTTTTAATGAATGGTTACAACACTTAAATGAAGTACTCGGAGAAGAAACTCTTCTCGTGGTAATATTTGATGCTTTGTACATTGTTCTTGAAATGTTACCACTTACAAATGAATTATTACGATTAGAAACACTTTTTAGTACGGTATGATGCTTTGTGGTGTTTTCTTTAATGGTTACCACCCATAAATGAAGTATTCAGATAATAAACACTTTTCGTAGTAGGATAAGATGCTTTGTGATGTTTTATTTCATGTTTACCACCCTGCAATTAAGTACATTGATCGGAATCATTCATTAATGAAGTACTCGGACATGAAACACTTAGAGTGGTATTTATGCTTGTTCGTTGTCCTTTAATGAATGGTTACAACACTTAAATGAAGTACTCGGAGAAGAAACTCTTCTCGTGGTAAGATATGATGCGTTGTGGAGTTTTCTTGAAAGGTTACCACACATAAATGAAGTGCTATAATCAGAAACACTTCTTAGTATAATATGATCCTTTGTGGTGTTTTCTTTAATGTTTACTACCCATAAATGAAGTACACACATAATAAACACTTGTCGGAGTAGGGTAAGATGCTTTGTGATGTTTTATTTAAAGCTTACCACCAATCAATTAAGTACATTGATCGAAATCACTCCTAAATTAAGTACTCGGACATCAAACACTTAGTGTGGTATTTATGCTTCTTCGTTGTGTTTTAATGAATGGTTACAACACTTAAATGAAGTACTCGGAGAAGAAACTCTTCTCGTGGTAATATTTGATGGTTTGTAGAGTGTTTTTGAAATGTTACCAGTCACAAATGAATTATTATGATTAGAAACACTTTTTAGTACGATATGATGCTTTGTGGTGTTTTCTTTAATGGTTACCACCCATAAATGAAGTATTCAGATAAGAAACACTTATCGTAGTAGGATAAGATGCTTTGTGATGTTTTATTTCATGTTTACCACCCAGCAATTAAGTACATTGATCGGAATCATTCATAAATGAAGAACTCGGACATGAAACACTTAGAGTGGTATTTATGCTTGTTCGTTGTCCTTTAATGAATGGTTACAACACTTAAATTAAGTACTCGGAGAAGAAACTCTTCTCGTTGTAAGATATGATGCGTTGTGGAGTTTTCTTGAAAGGTTACCACACATAAATGAAATGCTATGATCAGAAACACTTCTTAGTAGGATATGATCCTTTGTGGTGATTTCGTTAATGTTTACTACCCATAAATGAAGTACTCATATAATAAACACTTGTCGGAGTAGGGTAAGATGCTTTGTGATGTTTTATTTAATGCTTACCACCCATCAAATAAATACATTGATCGAAATCACTCCTAAATTAAGTACTCGAACATGAAACACTTAGAGTGGTATTTATGCTTGTTCGTTGTCCTTTAATGAATGGTTACAACACTTAAATGAAGTACTCGGAGAAGAAACTCTTCTCGTTGTAAGATATGATGCGTTGTGGAGTTTTCTTGAAAGGTTACCACACATAAATGAAATGCTATGATCAGAAACACTTCTTAGTAGGATATGATCCTTTGTGGTGTTTTCGTTAATGTTTACTACCCATAAATGAAGTACTCATATAATAAACACTTGTCGGAGTAGGGTAAGATGCTTTGTGATGTTTTATTTCATGTTTACCACCCAGCAATTAAGTACATTGATCGGAATCATTCATAAATGAAGTACTCGGACATGAAACACTTAGAGTGGTATTTATTCTTGTTCGTTGTCCTTTAAAGAATGGTTAAAACACTTAAATGAAGTACTCGGAGAAGAAACTCTTCTCGTGGTAATATTTGATGGTTTGTAGAGTGTTCTTGAAATGTTACCACTCACAAATGAATTATTATGATTAGAAACACTTTTTAGTACGATATGATGCTTTGTGGTGTTTTCTTTAATGTTTACTACCCATAAATGAAGTACTCATATAATAAACACTTGTCGGAGTAGGGTAAGATGCTTTGTGATGTTTTATTTAATGCTTACCACCCATCAATTAAGTACATTGATCGAAATCACTCCTAAATTAAGTACTCGGATATCAAACACTCAGTGTGGTATTTATGCTTCTTCGTTGTGTTTGAATGAATTGTTACAACACTTAAATGAAGTACTCGGAGAAGAAACTCTTCTCGTGGTAATATTTGATGGTTTGTAGAGTGTTTTTGAAATGTTACCAGTCACAAATGAATTATTATGATTAGAAACACTTTTTAGTACGATATGATGCTTTGTGGTGTTTTCTTTAATGGTTACCACCCATAAATGAAGTATTCAGATAAGAAACACTTCTCGTAGTAGGATAAGATGCTTTGTGATGTTTTATTTCATGTTTACCACCCAGCAATTAAGTACATTGATCGGAATCATTCATAAATGAAGTACTCGGACATGAAACACTTAGAGTGGTATTTATTCTTGTTCGTTGTCCTTTAAAGAATGGTTAAAACACTTAAATGAAGTACTCGGAGAAGAAACTCTTCTCGTGGTAAGATATGATGCGTTGTGGAGTTTTCTTGAAAGGTTACCACACATAAATGAAGTGCTATAATCAGAAACACTTCTTAGTAGAATATGATCATTTGTGGTGTTTTCTTTAATGTTTACTATCCATAAATGAAGTACTCACATAATAAACACTTGTCGGAATAGGGTAAGATGCTTTGTGATGTTTTATTTAATGCTTAACACCCATCAATTTAGTACATTGGTCGAAATCACTCCTAAATTAAGTACTCGGACATGAAACACTTAGTGTGGCATTTATGCTTCTTCGTTGTGTTTTAATGAATGGTTACAACACTTAAATGAAGTACTCGGAGAAGAAACTCTTCTCGTGGTAATATTTGATGCTTTGTAGATTGTTCTTGAAATGTTACCACTTACAAATGAATTATTACGATTAGAAACACTTTTTAGTACGGTATGATGCTTTGTGGTGTTTTCTTTAATGGTTACCACCCATAAATGAAGTATTCAGATAAGAAACACTTTTCGTAGTAGGATAAGATGCTTTGTGATGTTTTATTTCATGTTTACCACCCTGCAATTAAGTACATTGATCGGAATCATTCATTAATGAAGTACTCGGACATGAAACACTTAGAGTGGTATTTATGCTTGTTCGTTGTCCTTTAATGAATGGTTACAACACTTAAATGAAGTACTCGGAGAAGAAACTCTTCTCGTGGTAAGATATGATGCGTTGTGGAGTTTTCTTGAAAGGTTACCACACATAAATGAAGTGCTATAATCAGAAACACTTCTTAGTATAATATGATCCTTTGTGGTGTTTTCTTTTATGTTTACTACCCATAAATGAAGTACTCACATAATAAACACTTGTCGGAGTAGGGTAAGATGCTTTGTGATGTTTTATTTAAAGCTTACCACCAATCAATTAAGTACATTGATCGAAATCACTCCTAAATTAAGTACTCGGACATCAAACACTTAGTGTGGTATTTATGCTTCTTCGTTGTGTTTTAATGAATGGTTACAACACTTAAATGAAGTACTCGGAGAAGAAACTCTTCTCGTGGTAATATTTGATGGTTTGTAGAGTGTTTTTGAAATGTTACTTGTCACAAATGAATTATTATGATTAGAAACACTTTTTAGTACGATATGATGCTTTGTGGTGTTTTCTTTAATGGTTACCACCCATAAATGAAGTATTCAGATAAGAAACACTTCTCGTAGTAGGATAAGATGCTTTGTGATGTTTTATTTCATGTTTACCACCCAGCAATTAAGTACATTGATCGGAATCATTCATAAATGAAGTACTCGGACATGAAACACTTAGAGTGGTATTTATTCTTGTTCGTTGTCCTTTAAAGAATGGTTAAAACACTTAAATGAAGTACTCGGAGAAGAAACTCTTCTCGTGGTAAGATATGATGCGTTGTGGAGTTTTCTTGAAAGGTTACCACACATAAATGAAGTGCTATAATCAGAAACACTTCTTAGTAGAATATGATCATTTGTGGTGTTTTCTTTAATGTTTACTATCCATAAATGAAGTACTCACATAATAAACACTTGTCGGAATAGGGTAAGATGCTTTGTGATGTTTTATTTAATGCTTAACACCCATCAATTTAGTACATTGGTCGAAATCACTCCTAAATTAAGTACTCGGACATGAAACACTTAGTGTGGCATTTATGCTTCTTCGTTGTGTTTTAATGAATGGTTACAACACTTAAATGAAGTACTCGGAGAAGAAACTCTTCTCGTGGTAATATTTGATGCTTTGTAGATTGTTCTTGAAATGTTACCACTTACAAATGAATTATTACGATTAGAAACACTTTTTAGTACGGTATGATGCTTTGTGGTGTTTTCTTTAATGGTTACCACCCATAAATGAAGTATTCAGATAAGAAACACTTTTCGTAGTAGGATAAGATGCTTTGTGATGTTTTATTTCATGTTTACCACCCTGCAATTAAGTACATTGATCGGAATCATTCATTAATGAAGTACTCGGACATGAAACACTTAGAGTGGTATTTATGCTTGTTCGTTGTCCTTTAATGAATGGTTACAACACTTAAATGAAGTACTCGGAGAAGAAACTCTTCTCGTGGTAAGATATGATGCGTTGTGGAGTTTTCTTGAAAGGTTACCACACATAAATGAAGTGCTATAATCAGAAACACTTCTTAGTATAATATGATCCTTTGTGGTGTTTTCTTTAATGTTTACTACCCATAAATGAAGTACTCACATAATAAACACTTGTCGGAGTAGGGTAAGATGCTTTGTGATGTTTTATTTAAAGCTTACCACCAATCAATTAAGTACATTGATCGAAATCACTCCTAAATTAAGTACTCGGACATCAAACACTTAGTGTGGTATTTATGCTTCTTCGTTGTGTTTTAATGAATGGTTACAACACTTAAATGAAGTACTCGGAGAAGAAACTCTTCTCGTGGTAATATTTGATGGTTTGTAGAGTGTTTTTGAAATGTTACTTGTCACAAATGAATTATTATGATTAGAAACACTTTTTAGTACGATATGATGCTTTGTGGTGTTTTCTTTAATGGTTACCACCCATAAATGAAGTATTCAGATAAGAAACACTTCTCGTAGTAGGATAAGATGCTTTGTGATGTTTTATTTCATGTTTACCACCCAGCAATTAAGTACATTGATCGGAATCATTCATAAATGAAGTACTCGGACATGAAACACTTAGAGTGGTATTTATTCTTGTTCGTTGTCCTTTAAAGAATGGTTAAAACACTTAAATGAAGTACTCGGAGAAGAAACTCTTCTCGTGGTAAGATATGATGCGTTGTGGAGTTTTCTTGAAAGGTTACCACACATAAATGAAGTGCTATAATCAGAAACACTTCTTAGTAGAATATGATCATTTGTGGTGTTTTCTTTAATGTTTACTATCCATAAATGAAGTACTCACATAATAAACACTTGTCGGAATAGGGTAAGATGCTTTGTGATGTTTTATTTAATGCTTAACACCCATCAATTTAGTACATTGGTCGAAATCACTCCTAAATTAAGTACTCGGACATGAAACACTTAGTGTGGCATTTATGCTTCTTCGTTGTGTTTTAATGAATGGTTACAACACTTAAATGAAGTACTCGGAGAAGAAACTCTTCTCGTGGTAATATTTGATGCTTTGTAGATTGTTCTTGAAATGTTACCACTTACAAATGAATTATTACGATTAGAAACACTTTTTAGTACGGTATGATGCTTTGTGGTGTTTTCTTTAATGGTTACCACCCATAAATGAAGTATTCAGATAAGAAACACATTTCGTAGTAGGATAAGATGCTTTGTGATGTTTTATTTAATGGTTACCACCCATCAATTAAGTGCATTGATCGGAATCACTAATAAATTATGTACTCTGATATGAAACACTTAGAGTGCTATTTATGCTTATTTGTTGTGTTTTAATGAATGGTTACAACACTTAAATGAAATACTCGGAGAAGAAACACTTCTCGTGGTATGATATGATGCGTTGTGGAGTTTTCTTGAAAGGTTACCACACATAAATGAAGTGCTATGATCAGAAACACTTCTTAGTAGGATATGATCCTTTGTGGTGTTTTCTTTAATGTTTACTACCCATTAATGAAGTACTCATATAATAAACACTTCTCGGAGTAGGGTAAGATGCTTTATGATGTTTTCTTTAATGGTTGCCACCCATAAATGAAGTATTCAGATAAGAAACACTTATCGTAGTAGGATAAGATGCTTTGTGATGTTTTATTTCATGTTTACCACCCAGCAATTAAGTACATTGATCGGAATCATTCATAAATGAAGAACTCGGACATGAAACACTTAGAGTGGTATTTATGCTTGTTCGTTGTCCTTTAATGAATGGTTACAACACTTAAATTAAGTACTCGGAGAAGAAACTCTTCTCGTTGTAAGATATGATGCGTTGTGGAGTTTTCTTGAAAGGTTACCACACATAAATGAAATGCTATGATCAGAAACACTTCTTAGTAGGATATGATCCTTTGTGGTGATTTCGTTAATGTTTACTACCCATAAATGAAGTACTCATATAATAAACACTTGTCGGAGTAGGGTAAGATGCTTTGTGATGTTTTATTTAATGCTTACCACCCATCAAATAAGTACATTGATCGAAATCACTCCTAAATTAAGTACTCGAACATGAAACACTTAGAGTGGTATTTATGCTTGTTCGTTGTCCTTTAATGAATGGTTACAACACTTAAATGAAGTACTCGGAGAAGAAACTCGTTGTAAGATATGATGCGTTGTGGAGTTTTCTTGAAAGGTTACCACACATAAATGAAATGCTATGATCAGAAACACTTCTTAGTAGGATATGATCCTTTGTGGTGTTTTCGTTAATGTTTACTACCCATAAATGAAGTACTCATATAATAAACACTTGTCGGAGTAGGGTAAGATGCTTTGTGATGTTTTATTTCATGTTTACCACCCAGCAATTAAGTACATTGATCGGAATCATTCATAAATGAAGTACTCGGACATGAAACACTTAGAGTGGTATTTATTCTTGTTCGTTGTCCTTTAAAGAATGGTTAAAACACATAAATGAAGTACTCGGAGAAGAAACTCTTCTCGTGGTAATATTTGATGGTTTGTAGAGTGTTCTTGAAATGTTACCACTCACAAATGAATTATTATGATTAGAAACACTTTTTAGTACGATATGATGCTTTGTGGTGTTTTCTTTAATGGTTACCACCCATAAATGAAGTATTCAGATAAGAAACACTTCTCGTAGTAGGATAAGATGCTTTGTGATGTTTTATTTCATGTTTACCACCCAGCAATTAAGTACATTGATCGCAATCATTCATAAATGAAGTACTCGGACATGAAACACTTAGAGTGGTATTTATTCTTGTTCGTTGTCCTTTAAAGAATGGTTAAAACACTTAAATGAAGTACTCGGAGAAGAAACTCTTCTCGTGGTAAGATATGATGCGTTGTGGAGTTTTCTTGAAAGGTTACCACACATAAATGAAGTGCTATAATCAGAAACACTTCTTAGTAGAATATGATCATTTGTGGTGTTTTCTTTAATGTTTACTATCCATAAATGAAGTACTCACATAATAAACACTTGTCGGAATAGGGTAAGATGCTTTGTGATGTTTTATTTAATGCTTAACACCCATCAATTTAGTACATTGGTCGAAATCACTCCTAAATTAAGTACTCGGACATGAAACACTTAGTGTGGCATTTATGCTTCTTCGTTGTGTTTTAATGAATGGTTACAACACTTAAATGAAGTACTCGGAGAAGAAACTCTTCTCGTGGTAATATTTGATGCTTTGTAGATTGTTCTTGAAATGTTACCACTTACAAATGAATTATTACGATTAGAAACACTTTTTAGTACGGTATGATGCTTTGTGGTGTTTTCTTTAATGGTTACCACCCATAAATGAAGTATTCAGATAAGAAACACATTTCGTAGTAGGATAAGATGCTTTGTGATGTTTTATTTAATGGTTACCACCCATCAATTAAGTGCATTGATCGGAATCACTAATAAATTATGTACTCTGATATGAAACACTTAGAGTGCTATTTATGCTTATTTGTTGTGTTTTAATGAATGGTTACAACACTTAAATGAAATACTCGGAGAAGAAACACTTCTCGTGGTAAGATATGATGCGTTGTGGAGTTTTCTTGAAAGGTTACCACACATAAATGAAGTGCTATGATCAGAAACACTTCTTAGTAGGATATGATCCTTTGTGGTGTTTTCTTTAATGTTTACTACCCATTAATGAAGTACTTATATAATAAACACTTCTCGGAGTAGGGTAAGATGCTTTATGATGTTTTCTTTAATGGTTGCCACCCATAAATGAAGTATTCAGATAAGAAACACTTATCGTAGTAGGATAAGATGCTTTGTGATGTTTTATTTCATGTTTACCACCCAGCAATTAAGTACATTGATCGGAATCATTCATAAATGAAGAACTCGGACATGAAACACTTAGAGTGGTATTTATGCTTGTTCGTTGTCCTTTAATGAATGGTTACAACACTTAAATTAAGTACTCGGAGAAGAAACTCTTCTCGTTGTAAGATATGATGCGTTGTGGAGTTTTCTTGAAAGGTTACCACACATAAATGAAATGCTATGATCAGAAACACTTCTTAGTAGGATATGATCCTTTGTGGTGATTTCGTTAATGTTTACTACCCATAAATGAAGTACTCATATAATAAACACTTGTCGGAGTAGGGTAAGATGCTTTGTGATGTTTTATTTAATGCTTACCACCCATCAAATAAGTACATTGATCGAAATCACTCCTAAATTAAGTACTCGAACATGAAACACTTAGAGTGGTATTTATGCTTGTTCGTTGTCCTTTAATGAATGGTTACAACACTTAAATGAAGTACTCGGAGAAGAAACTCTTCTCGTTGTAAGATATGATGCGTTGTGGAGTTTTCTTGAAAGGTTACCACACATAAATGAAATGCTATGATCAGAAACACTTCTTAGTAGGATATGATCCTTTGTGGTGTTTTCGTTAATGTTTACTACCCATAAATGAAGTACTCATATAATAAACACTTGTCGGAGTAGGGTAAGATGCTTTGTGATGTTTTATTTCATGTTTACCACCCAGCAATTAAGTACATTGATCGGAATCATTCATAAATGAAGTACTCGGACATGAAACACTTAGAGTGGTATTTATTCTTGTTCGTTGTCCTTTAAAGAATGGTTAAAACACTTAAATGAAGTACTCGGAGAAGAAACTCTTCTCGTGGTAATATTTGATGGTTTGTAGAGTGTTCTTGAAATGTTACCACTCACAAATGAATTATTATGATTAGAAACACTTTTTAGTACGATATGATGCTTTGTGGTGTTTTCTTTAAAGGTTACCACCCATAAATGAAGTATTCAGATAAGAAACACTTCTCGTAGTAGGATAAGATGCTTTGTGATGTTTTATTTCATGTTTACCACCCAGCAATTAAGTACATTGATCGCAATCATTCATAAATGAAGTACTCGGACATGAAACACTTAAAGTGGTATTTATGCTTGTTCGTTGTCCTTTAATGAATGGTTAAAACACTTAAATGAAATACTCGGAGAAGAAACTCTTCTCGTGGAAAGATATGATGCGTTGTGGAGTTTTCTTGAAAGGTTACCACACATAAATGAAGTGCTATAATCAGAAACACTTCTTAGTAGAATATGATCCTTTGTGGTGTTTTCTTTAATGTTTACTACCCATAAATGAAGTACTCACATAATAAACACTTGTCGGAGTAGGGTAAGATGCTTTGTGATGTTTTATTTAAAGCTTACCACCCATCAATTAAGTACATTGATCGAAATCACTCCTAATTTAAGTATTCGGACATGAAACACTTAGTGTGGCCTTTATGCTTCTTCGTTGTGTTTTAATGAATTGTTACAACATTTAAATGAAGTACTCGGAGAAGAAACTCTTCTCGTGGTAATATTTGATGGTTTGTAGAGTGTTTTTGAAATGTTACCAGTCACAAATGAATTATTATGATTAGAAACACTTTTTAGTACGATATGATGCTTTGTGGTGTTTTCTTTAATGGTTACCACCCATAAATGAAGTATTCAGATAAGAAACACTTCTCGTAGTAGGATAAGATGCTTTGTGATGTTTTATTTAATGGTTACCACCCATCAATTAAGTGCCTTGATCGGAATCACTAATAAATTATGTACTCTGATATGAAACACTTAGAGTGCTATTTATGCTTATTTGTTGTGTTTTAATGAATGGTTACAACACTTAAATGAAATACTCGGAGAAGAAACACTTCTCGTGGTAAGATATGATGCGTTGTGGAGTTTTCTTGAAAGGTTACCACACATAAATGAAGTGCTATGATCAGAAACACTTCTTAGTAGGATATGATCCTTTGTGGTGTTTTCTTTAATGTTTACTACCCATTAATGAAGTACTCATATAATAAACACTTCTCGGAGTAGGGTAAGATGCTTTATGATGTTTTCTTTAATGGTTGCCACCCATAAATGAAGTATTCAGATAAGAAACACTTATCGTAGTAGGATAAGATGCTTTGTGATGTTTTATTTCATGTTTACCACCCAGCAATTAAGTACATTGATCGGAATCATTCATAAATGAAGAACTCGGACATGAAACACTTAGAGTGGTATTTATGCTTGTTCGTTGTCCTTTAATGAATGGTTACAACACTTAAATTAAGTACTCGGAGAAGAAACTCTTCTCGTTGTAAGATATGATGCGTTGTGGAGTTTTCTTGAAAGGTTACCACACATAAATGAAATGCTATGATCAGAAACACTTCTTAGTAGGATATGATCCTTTGTGGTGATTTCGTTAATGTTTACTACCCATAAATGAAGTACTCATATAATAAACACTTGTCGGAGTAGGGTAAGATGCTTTGTGATGTTTTATTTAATGCTTACCACCCATCAAATAAGTACATTGATCGAAATCACTCCTAAATTAAGTACTCGAACATGAAACACTTAGAGTGGTATTTATGCTTGTTCGTTGTCCTTTAATGAATGGTTACAACACTTAAATGAAGTACTCGGAGAAGAAACTCTTCTCGTTGTAAGATATGATGCGTTGTGGAGTTTTCTTGAAAGGTTACCACACATAAATGAAATGCTATGATCAGAAACACTTCTTAGTAGGATATGATCCTTTGTGGTGTTTTCGTTAATGTTTACTACCCATAAATGAAGTACTCATATAATAAACACTTGTCGGAGTAGGGTAAGATGCTTTGTGATGTTTTATTTCATGTTTACCACCCAGCAATTAAGTACATTGATCGGAATCATTCATAAATGAAGTACTCGGACATGAAACACTTAGAGTGGTATTTATTCTTGTTCGTTGTCCTTTAAAGAATGGTTAAAACACTTAAATGAAGTACTCGGAGAAGAAACTCTTCTCGTGGTAATATTTGATGGTTTGTAGAGTGTTCTTGAAATGTTACCACTCACAAATGAATTATTATGATTAGAAACACTTTTTAGTACGATATGATGCTTTGTGGTGTTTTCTTTAATGGTTACCACCCATAAATGAAGTATTCAGATAAGAAACACTTATCGTAGTAGGATAAGATGCTTTGTGATGTTTTATTTCATGTTTACCACCCAGCAATTAAGTACATTGATCGGAATCATTCATAAATGAAGAACTCGGACATGAAACACTTAGAGTGGTATTTATGCTTGTTCGTTGTCCTTTAATGAATGGTTACAACACTTAAATTAAGTACTCGGAGAAGAAACTCTTCTCGTTGTAAGATATGATGCGTTGTGGAGTTTTCTTGAAAGGTTACCACACATAAATGAAATGCTATGATCAGAAACACTTCTTAGTAGGATATGATCCTTTGTGGTGATTTCGTTAATGTTTACTACCCATAAATGAAGTACTCATATAATAAACACTTGTCGGAGTAGGGTAAGATGCTTTGTGATGTTTTATTTAATGCTTACCACCCATCAAATAAGTACATTGATCGAAATCACTCCTAAATTAAGTACTCGAACATGAAACACTTAGAGTGGTATTTATGCTTGTTCGTTGTCCTTTAATGAATGGTTACAACACTTAAATGAAGTACTCGGAGAAGAAACTCGTTGTAAGATATGATGCGTTGTGGAGTTTTCTTGAAAGGTTACCACACATAAATGAAATGCTATGATCAGAAACACTTCTTAGTAGGATATGATCCTTTGTGGTGTTTTCGTTAATGTTTACTACCCATAAATGAAGTACTCATATAATAAACACTTGTCGGAGTAGGGTAAGATGCTTTGTGATGTTTTATTTCATGTTTACCACCCAGCAATTAAGTACATTGATCGGAATCATTCATAAATGAAGTACTCGGACATGAAACACTTAGAGTGGTATTTATTCTTGTTCGTTGTCCTTTAAAGAATGGTTAAAACACTTAAATGAAGTACTCGGAGAAGAAACTCTTCTCGTGGTAAGATATGATGCGTTGTGGAGTTTTCTTGAAAGGTTACCACACATAAATGAAGTGCTATAATCAGAAACACTTCTTAGTAGAATATGATCATTTGTGGTGTTTTCTTTAATGTTTACTATCCATAAATGAAGTACTCACATAATAAACACTTGTCGGAATAGGGTAAGATGCTTTGTGATGTTTTATTTAATGCTTAACACCCATCAATTTAGTACATTGGTCGAAATCACTCCTAAATTAAGTACTCGGACATGAAACACTTAGTGTGGCATTTATGCTTCTTCGTTGTGTTTTAATGAATGGTTACAACACTTAAATGAAGTACTCGGAGAAGAAACTCTTCTCGTGGTAATATTTGATGCTTTGTAGATTGTTCTTGAAATGTTACCACTTACAAATGAATTATTACGATTAGAAACACTTTTTAGTACGGTATGATGCTTTGTGGTGTTTTCTTTAATGGTTACCACCCATAAATGAAGTATTCAGATAAGAAACACATTTCGTAGTAGGATAAGATGCTTTGTGATGTTTTATTTAATGGTTACCACCCATCAATTAAGTGCATTGATCGGAATCACTAATAAATTATGTACTCTGATATGAAACACTTAGAGTGCTATTTATGCTTATTTGTTGTGTTTTAATGAATGGTTACAACACTTAAATGAAATACTCGGAGAAGAAACACTTCTCGTGGTAAGATATGATGCGTTGTGGAGTTTTCTTGAAAGGTTACCACACATAAATGAAGTGCTATGATCAGAAACACTTCTTAGTAGGATATGATCCTTTGTGGTGTTTTCTTTAATGTTTACTACCCATTAATGAAGTACTCATATAATAAACACTTCTCGGAGTAGGGTAAGATGCTTTATGATGTTTTCTTTAATGGTTGCCACCCATAAATGAAGTATTCAGATAAGAAACACTTATCGTAGTAGGATAAGATGCTTTGTGATGTTTTATTTCATGTTTACCACCCAGCAATTAAGTACATTGATCGGAATCATTCATAAATGAAGAACTCGGACATGAAACACTTAGAGTGGTATTTATGCTTGTTCGTTGTCCTTTAATGAATGGTTACAACACTTAAATTAAGTACTCGGAGAAGAAACTCTTCTCGTTGTAAGATATGATGCGTTGTGGAGTTTTCTTGAAAGGTTACCACACATAAATGAAATGCTATGATCAGAAACACTTCTTAGTAGGATATGATCCTTTGTGGTGATTTCGTTAATGTTTACTACCCATAAATGAAGTACTCATATAATAAACACTTGTCGGAGTAGGGTAAGATGCTTTGTGATGTTTTATTTAATGCTTACCACCCATCAAATAAGTACATTGATCGAAATCACTCCTAAATTAAGTACTCGAACATGAAACACTTAGAGTGGTATTTATGCTTGTTCGTTGTCCTTTAATGAATGGTTACAACACTTAAATGAAGTACTCGGAGAAGAAACTCGTTGTAAGATATGATGCGTTGTGGAGTTTTCTTGAAAGGTTACCACACATAAATGAAATGCTATGATCAGAAACACTTCTTAGTAGGATATGATCCTTTGTGGTGTTTTCGTTAATGTTTACTACCCATAAATGAAGTACTCATATAATAAACACTTGTCGGAGTAGGGTAAGATGCTTTGTGATGTTTTATTTCATGTTTACCACCCAGCAATTAAGTACATTGATCGGAATCATTCATAAATGAAGTACTCGGACATGAAACACTTAGAGTGGTATTTATTCTTGTTCGTTGTCCTTTAAAGAATGGTTAAAACACTTAAATGAAGTACTCGGAGAAGAAACTCTTCTCGTGGTAATATTTGATGGTTTGTAGAGTGTTCTTGAAATGTTACCACTCACAAATGAATTATTATGATTAGAAACACTTTTTAGTACGATATGATGCTTTGTGGTGTTTTCTTTAATGGTTACCACCCATAAATGAAGTATTCAGATAAGAAACACTTCTCGTAGTAGGATAAGATGCTTTGTGATGTTTTATTTCATGTTTACCACCCAGCAATTAAGTACATTGATCGCAATCATTCATAAATGAAGTACTCGGACATGAAACACTTAAAGTGGTATTTATGCTTGTTCGTTGTCCTTTAATGAATGGTTAAAACACTTAAATGAAATACTCGGAGAAGAAACTCTTCTCGTGGAAAGATATGATGCGTTGTGGAGTTTTCTTGAAAGGTTACCACACATAAATGAAGTGCTATAATCAGAAACACTTCTTAGTAGAATATGATCCTTTGTGGTGTTTTCTTTAATGTTTACTACCCATAAATGAAGTACTCACATAATAAACACTTGTCGGAGTAGGGTAAGATGCTTTGTGATGTTTTATTTAAAGCTTACCACCCATCAATTAAGTACATTGATCGAAATCACTCCTAATTTAAGTATTCGGACATGAAACACTTAGTGTGGCCTTTATGCTTCTTCGTTGTGTTTTAATGAATTGTTACAACATTTAAATGAAGTACTCGGAGAAGAAACTCTTCTCGTGGTAATATTTGATGGTTTGTAGAGTGTTTTTGAAATGTTACCAGTCACAAATGAATTATTATGATTAGAAACACTTTTTAGTACGATATGATGCTTTGTGGTGTTTTCTTTAATGGTTACCACCCATAAATGAAGTATTCAGATAAGAAACACTTCTCGTAGTAGGATAAGATGCTTTGTGATGTTTTATTTAATGGTTACCACCCATCAATTAAGTGCCTTGATCGGAATCACTAATAAATTATGTACTCTGATATGAAACACTTAGAGTGCTATTTATGCTTATTTGTTGTGTTTTAATGAATGGTTACAACACTTAAATGAAATACTCGGAGAAGAAACACTTCTCGTGGTAAGATATGATGCGTTGTGGAGTTTTCTTGAAAGGTTACCACACATAAATGAAGTGCTATGATCAGAAACACTTCTTAGTAGGATATGATCCTTTGTGGTGTTTTCTTTAATGTTTACTACCCATTAATGAAGTACTCATATAATAAACACTTCTCGGAGTAGGGTAAGATGCTTTATGATGTTTTCTTTAATGGTTGCCACCCATAAATGAAGTATTCAGATAAGAAACACTTATCGTAGTAGGATAAGATGCTTTGTGATGTTTTATTTCATGTTTACCACCCAGCAATTAAGTACATTGATCGGAATCATTCATAAATGAAGAACTCGGACATGAAACACTTAGAGTGGTATTTATGCTTGTTCGTTGTCCTTTAATGAATGGTTACAACACTTAAATTAAGTACTCGGAGATGAAACTCTTCTCGTTGTAAGATATGATGCGTTGTGGAGTTTTCTTGAAAGGTTACCACACATAAATGAAATGCTATGATCAGAAACACTTCTTAGTAGGATATGATCCTTTGTGGTGATTTCGTTAATGTTTACTACCCATAAATGAAGTACTCATATAATAAACACTTGTCGGAGTAGGGTAAGATGCTTTGTGATGTTTTATTTAATGCTTACCACCCATCAAATAAGTACATTGATCGAAATCACTCCTAAATTAAGTACTCGAACATGAAACACTCAGAGTGGTATTTATGCTTGTTCGTTGTCCTTTAATGAATGGTTACAACACTTAAATGAAGTACTCGGAGAAGAAACTCTTCTCGTTGTAAGATATGATGCGTTGTGGAGTTTTCTTGAAAGGTTACCACACATAAATGAAATGCTATGATCAGAAACACTTCTTAGTAGGATATGATCCTTTGTGGTGTTTTCGTTAATGTTTACTACCCATAAATGAAGTACTCATATAATAAACACTTGTCGGAGTAGGGTAAGATGCTTTGTGATGTTTTATTTCATGTTTACCACCCAGCAATTAAGTACATTGATCGGAATCATTCATAAATGAAGTACTCGGACATGAAACACTTAGAGTGGTATTTATTCTTGTTCGTTGTCCTTTAAAGAATGGTTAAAACACTTAAATGAAGTACTCGGAGAAGAAACTCTTCTCGTGGTAATATTTGATGGTTTGTAGAGTGTTCTTGAAATGTTACCACTCACAAATGAATTATTATGATTAGAAACACTTTTTAGTACGATATGATGCTTTGTGGTGTTTTCTTTAATGGTTACCACCCATAAATGAAGTATTCAGATAAGAAACACTTCTCGTAGTAGGATAAGATGCTTTGTGATGTTTTATTTCATGTTTACCACCCAGCAATTAAGTACATTGATCGCAATCATTCATAAATGAAGTACTCGAACATGAAACACTTAAAGTGGTATTTATGCTTGTTCGTTGTCCTTTAATGAATGGTTAAAACACTTAAATGAAATACTCGGAGAAGAAACTCTTCTCGTGGAAAGATATGATGCGTTGTGGAGTTTTCTTGAAAGGTTACCACACATAAATGAAGTGCTATAATCAGAAACACTTCTTAGTAGAATATGATCCTTTGTGGTGTTTTCTTTAATGTTTACTACCCATAAATGAAGTACTCACATAATAAACACTTGTCGGAGTAGGGTAAGATGCTTTGTGATGTTTTATTTAAAGCTTACCACCCATCAATTAAGTACATTGATCGAAATCACTCCTAATTTAAGTATTCGGACATGAAACACTTAGTGTGGCCTTTATGCTTCTTCGTTGTGTTTTAATGAATTGGTACAACATTTAAATGAAGTACTCGGAGAAGAAACTCTTCTCGTGGTAATATTTGATGGTTTGTAGAGTGTTTTTGAAATGTTACCAGTCACAAATGAATTATTATGATTAGAAACACTTTTTAGTACGATATGATGCTTTGTGGTGTTTTCTTTAATGGTTACCACCCATAAATGAAGTATTCAGATAAGAAACACTTCTCGTAGTAGGATAAGATGCTTTGTGATGTTTTATTTAATGGTTACCACCCATCAATTAAGTGCATTGATCGGAATCACTAATAAATTATGTACTCTGATATGAAACACTTAGAGTGGTATTTATGCTTGTTCGTTGTCCTTTAATGAATGGTTACAACACTTAAATGAAGTACTCGGAGAAGAAACTCTTCTCGTGGTAAGATATGATGCGTTGTGGAGTTTTCTTGAAAGGTTACCACACATAAATGAAGTGCTATAATCAGAAACACTTCTTAGTATAATATGATCCTTTGTGGTGTTTTCTTTAATGTTTACTACCCATAAATGAAGTACTCACATAATAAACACTTGTCGGAGTAGGGTAAGATGCTTTGTGATGTTTTATTTAAAGCTTACCACCAATCAATTAAGTACATTGATCGAAATCACTCCTAAATTAAGTACTCGGACATCAAACACTTAGTGTGGTATTTATGCTTCTTCGTTGTGTTTTAATGAATGGTTACAACACTTAAATGAAGTACTCGGAGAAGAAACTCTTCTCGTGGTAATATTTGATGGTTTGTAGAGTGTTTTTGAAATGTTACCAGTCACAAATGAATTATTATGATTAGAAACACTTTTTAGTACGATATGATGCTTTGTGGTGTTTTCTTTAATGGTTACCACCCATAAATGAAGTATTCAGATAAGAAACACTTCTCGTAGTAGGATAAGATGCTTTGTGATGTTTTATTTCATGTTTACCACCCAGCAATTAAGTACATTGATCGGAATCATTCATAAATGAAGTACTCGGACATGAAACACTTAGAGTGGTATTTATTCTTGTTCGTTGTCCTTTAAAGAATGGTTAAAACACTTAAATTAAGTACTCGGAGAAGAAACTCTTCTCGTGGTAAGATATGATGCGTTGTGGAGTTTTCTTGAAAGGTTACCACACATAAATGAAGTGCTATAATCAGAAACACTTCTTAGTAGAATATGATCATTTGTGGTGTTTTCTTTAATGTTTACTATCCATAAATGAAGTACTCACATAATAAACACTTGTCGGAATAGGGTAAGATGCTTTGTGATGTTTTATTTAATGCTTAACACCCATCAATTTAGTACATTGGTCGAAATCACTCCTAAATTAAGTACTCGGACATGAAACACTTAGTGTGGCATTTATGCTTCTTCGTTGTGTTTTAATGAATGGTTACAACACTTAAATGAAGTACTCGGAGAAGAAACTCTTCTCGTGGTAATATTTGATGCTTTGTAGATTGTTCTTGAAATGTTACCACTTACAAATGAATTATTACGATTAGAAACACTTTTTAGTACGGTATGATGCTTTGTGGTGTTTTCTTTAATGGTTACCACCCATAAATGAAGTATTCAGATAAGAAACACTTTTCGTAGTTGGATAAGATGCTTTGTGATGTTTTATTTCATGTTTACCACCCTGCAATTAAGTACATTGATCGGAATCATTCATTAATGAAGTACTCGGACATGAAACACTTAGAGTGGTATTTATGCTTGTTCGTTGTCCTTTAATGAATGGTTACAACACTTAAATGAAGTACTCCGAGAAGAAACTCTTCTCGTGGTAAGATATGATGCGTTGTGGAGTTTTCCTGAAAGGTTACCACACATAAATGAAGTGCTATAATCAGAAACACTTCTTAGTATAATATGATCCTTTGTGATGTTTTCTTTAATGTTTACTACCCATAAATGAAGTACTCACATAATAAACACTTGTCGGAGTAGGGTAAGATGCTTTGTGATGTTTTATTTAAAGCTTACCACCAATCAATTAAGTACATTGATCGAAATCACTCCTAAATTAAGTACTCGGACATCAAACACTTAGTGTGGTATTTATGCTTCTTCGTTGTGTTTTAATGAATGGTTACAACACTTAAATGAAGTACTCGGAGAAGAAACTCTTCTCGTGGTAATATTTGATGGTTTGTAGAGTGTTCTTGAAATGTTACCACTCACAAATAAATTATTATGATTAGAAACACTTCTTAGTAGGATATGATGCTTTGTGGTGTTTTCTTTAATGGTTACCACCCATAGATGAAGTATTCAGATAAGAAATACTTCTCGTAGTAGGATAAGATGATTTGTGATGTTTTATTTAATGGTTACCACCCATCAATTAAGTGCATTGATCGGAATCACTAATAAATTATGTACTCTGATATGAAACACTTAGAGTGCTATTTATGCTTATTTGTTGTGTTTTAATGAATGGTTACAACACTTAAATGAAATACTCGGAGAAGAAACACTTCTCGTGGTAAGATATGATGCGTTGTGGAGTTTTCTTGAAAGGTTACCACACATAAATGAAGTGCTATGATCAGAAACACTTCTTAGTAGGATATGATCCTTTGTGGTGTTTTCTTTAATGTTTACTACCCATTAATGAAGTACTCATATAATAAACACTTCTCGGAGTAGGGTAAGATGCTTTGTGATGTTTTCTTTAATGGTTGCCACCCATAAATGAAGTATTCAGATAAGAAACACTTAACGTAGTAGGATAAGATGCTTTGTGATGTTTTATTTCATGTTTACCACCCAGCAATTAAGTACATTGATCGGAACCATTCATAAATGAAGAACTCGGACATGAAACACTTAGAGTGGTATTTATGCTTGTTCGTTGTCCTTTAATGAATGGTTACAACACTTAAATGAAGTACTCGGAGAAGAAACTCTTCTCGTTGTAAGATATGATGCGTTGTGGAGTTTTCTTGAAAGGTTACCACTCATAAATGAAGTGCTATGATCAGAAACACTTCTTAGTAGGATATGATCCTTTGTGGTGTTTTCTTTAATGTTTACTACCCATAATTGAAGTACTCACATAATAAACACTTGTCGGAGTAGGGTAAGATGCTTTGTGATGTTTTATTTAAAGCTTACCACCCATCAATTAAGTACATTGATCGAAATCACTCCTAAATTAAGTACTCGGACATCAAACACTTAGTGTGGTATTTATGCTTCTTCGTTGTGTTTTAATGAATGGTTACAACACTTAAATGAAGTACTCGGAGAAGAAACTCTTCTCGTGGTAATATTTGTTTGTTTGTAGAGTGTTCATGAAATGTTACCACTCACAAATGAATTATTATGATTAGAAACACTTTTTAGTACGATATGATGCTTTGTGGTGTTTTCTTTAATGGTTACCACCCATAAATGAAGTATTCAAATAAGAAACACTTCTCGTAGTAGGATAAGATGCTTTGTGATGTTTTATTTCATGTTTACCACCCAGCAATTAAGTACATTGATCGCAATCATTCATAAATGAAGTACTCGGACATGAAACACTTAGAGTGGTATTTATGCTTGTTCGTTGTCCTTTAATGAATGGTTACAACACTTAAATGAAGTACTCGGAGAAGAAACTCTTCTCGTTGTAAGATATGATGCGTTGTGGAGTTTTCTTGAAAGGTTACCACACATAAATGAAGTGCTATGATCAGAAACACTTCTTAGTAGGATATTATCCTTTGTGGTGTTTTCTTTAATGTTTACTACCCATAAATGAAGTACTCATATAATAAACACTTGTCGGAGTAGGGTAAGATGCTTTGTGATGTTTTATTTTATGCTTACCACCCATCAATTAATTACATTGACCGAAATCACTCCTAATTTAAGTACTCGGACATCAAACACTTAGTGTGGTATTTATGCTTCTTCGTTGTGTTTTAATGAATGGTTACAACACTTAAATGAAGTACTCGGAGAAGAAACTCTTCTCGTGGTAATATTTGTTTGTTTGTAGAGTGTTCATGAAATGTTACCACTCACAAATGAATTATTATGATTAGAAACACTTTTTAGTACGATATGATGCTTTGTGGTGTTTTCTTTAATGGTTACCACCCATAAATGAAGTATTCAAATAAGAAACATTTCTCGTAGTAGGATAAGATGCTTTGTGATGTTTTATTTCATGTTTACCACCCAGCAATTAAGTACATTGATCGGAATCATTCATAAATGAAGTACTCGGACATGAAACACTTAGAGTGGTATTTATGCTTGTTCGTTGTCCTTTAATGAATGGTTACAACACTTAAATGAAGTACTCGGAGAAGAAACTCTTCTCGTTGTAAGATATGATGCGTTGTGGAGTTTTCTTGAAAGGTTACCACACATAAATGAAGTGCTATGATCAGAA
Source organism: Eleocharis quinqueflora (assembly GCA_964058865.1). NCBI lineage: Eukaryota > Viridiplantae > Streptophyta > Magnoliopsida > Poales > Cyperaceae > Eleocharis > Eleocharis quinqueflora. The sequence continues at coordinate 6,160 of CAXKVX010002811.1, read as the reverse complement.
ACACTTCTTAGTAGGATATTATCCTTTGTGGTGTTTTCTTTAATGTTTACTACCCATAAATGAAGTACTCATATAATAAACACTTGTCGGAGTAGGGTAAGATGCTTTGTGATGTTTTATTTTATGCTTACCACCCATCAATTAATTACATTGACCGAAATCACTCCTAATTTAAGTACTCGGACATCAAACACTTAGTGTGGTATTGATGCTTCTTCGTTGTGTTTTAATGAATTGTTACAACACTTAAATGAAGTACTCGGAGAAGAAACTCTTCTCGTGGTAATATTTGATGGTTTGTAGAGTGTTTTTGAAATGTTACCACTCACAAATGAATTATTATGATTAGAAACACTTTTTAGTACGATATGATGCTTTGTGGTGTTTTCTTTAATGGTTACCACCCATAAATGAAGTATTCAGATAAGAAACACTTCTCGTAGTAGGATAAGATGCTTTGTGATGTTTTATTTCATGTTTACCACCCAGCAATTAAGTACATTGATCGCAATCATTCATAAATGAAGTACTCGGACATGAAACACTTAAAGTGGTATTTATGCTTGTTCGTTGTCCTTTAATGAATGGTTAAAACACTTAAATGAAATACTCGGAGAAGAAACTCTTCTCGTGGAAAGATATGATGCGTTGTGGAGTTTTCTTGAAAGGTTACCACACATAAATGAAGTGCTACAATCAGAAACACTTCTTAGTAGAATATGATCCTTTGTGGTGTTTTCTTTAATGTTTACTACCCATAAATGAAGTACTCACATAATAAACACTTGTCGGAGTAGGGTAAGATGCTTTGTGATGTTTTATTTAATGCTTACCACCCATCAATTAAGTACATTGATCGAAATCACTCCTAATTTAAGTATTCGGACATGAAACACTTAGTGTGGCCTTTATGCTACTTCGTTGTGTTTTAATGAATGGTTACAACACTTAAATGAAGTACTCGGAGAAGAAACTCTTCTCGTGGTAATATTTGATGCTTTGTAGAGTGTTCTTGAAATGTTACCACTCACAAATGAATTATTATGATTAGAAACACTTTTTAGTACGATATGATGCTTTGTGGTGTTTTCTTTAATGGTTACCACCCATAAATGAAGTATTCAGATAAGAAACACTTCTCGTAGTAGGATAAGATGCTTTGTGATGTTTTATTTCATGTTTCCCACCCAGCAATTAAGTACATTGATCGCAATCATTCATAAATGAAGTACTCGGACATGAAACACTTAAAGTGGTATTTATGCTTGTTCGTTGTCCTTTAATGAATGGTTAAAACACTTAAATGAAATACTCGGAGAAGAAACTCTTCTCGTGGAAAGATATGATGCGTTGTGGAGTTTTCTTGAAAGGTTACCACACATAAATGAAGTGCTACAATCAGAAACACTTCTTAGTAGAATATGATCCTTTGTGGTGTTTTCTTTAATGTTTACTACCCATAAATGAAGTACTCACATAATAAACACTTGTCGGAGTAGGGTAAGATGCTTTGTGATGTTTTATTTAAAGCTTACCACCCATCAATTAAGTACATTGATCGAAATCACTCCTAATTTAAGTATTCGGACATGAAACACTTAGTGTGGCCTTTATGCTACTTCGTTGTGTTTTAATGAATGGTTACAACACTTAAATGAAGTACTCGGAGAAGAAACTCTTCTCGTGGTAATATTTGACGCTTTGTAGAGTGTTCTTGAAATGTTACCACTCACAAATGAATTATTATGATTAGAAACACTTTTTAGTACGATATGATGCTTTGTGGTGTTTTCTTTTATGGTTACCACCCATAAATGAAGTATTCAGATAAGAAACACTTCTCGTAGTAGGATAAGATGCTTTGTGATGTTTTATTTCATGTTTACCACCCAGCAATTAAGTACATTGATCGCAATCATTCATAAATGAAGTACTCGGACATGAAACACTTAAAGTGGTATTTATGCTTGTTCGTTGTCCTTTAATGAATGGTTAAAACACTTAAATGAAATACTCGGAGAAGAAACTCTTCTCGTGGAAAGATATGATGCGTTGTGGAGTTTTCTTGAAAGGTTACCACACATAAATGAAATGCTATGATCAGAAACACTTCTTAGTAGGATATGATCCTTTGTGGTGTTTTCGTTAATGTTTACTACCCATAAATGAAGTACTCATATAATAAACACTTGTCGGAGTAGGGTAAGATGCTTTGTGATGTTTTATTTAATGCTTACCACCCATCAATTAAGTACATTGATCGAAATCACTCCTAAATTAAGTACTCGAACATGAAACACTTAGAGTGGTATTTATGCTTGTTCGTTGTCCTTTAATGAATGGTTACAACACTTAAATGAAGTACTCGGAGAAGAAACTCTTCTCGTTGTAAGATATGATGCGTTGTGGAGTTTTCTTGAAATGTTACCACACATAAATGAAGTGCTGTGATCAGAAACACTTCTTAGTAGGATATGATCCTTTGTGGTGTTTTCTTTAATGTTTACTACCCATAAATGAAGTACTCATATAATAAACACTTGTCGGAGTAGGGTAAGATGCTTTGTGATGTTTTATTTTATGCTTACCACCTATCAATTAATTACATTGACCGAAATCACTCCTAAATTAAGTACTCGGACATCAAACACTTAGTGTGGTATTGATGCTTCTTCGTTGTGTTTTAATGAATTGTTACAACACTTAAATGAAGTACTCGGAGAAGAAACTCTTCTCGTGGTAATATTTGATGGTTTGTAGAGTGTTCATGAAATGTTACCACTCACAAATGAATTATTATGATTAGAAACACTTTTTAGTACGATATGATGCTTTGTGGTGTTTTCTTTAATGGTTACCACCCATAAATGAAGTATTCAGAAAAGAAACACTTTTCGTAGTAGGATAAGATGCTTTGTGATGTTTTATTTCATGTTTACCACCCAACAATTAAGTACATTGATCGGAATCATTCATAAATGTAGTACTCGGACATGAAACACTTAGAGTGGTATTTATGCTTGTTCGTTGTCCTTTAATGAATGGTTAAAACACTTAAATGAAGTACTCGGAGAAGAAACTCTTCTCGTTGTAAGATATGATGCGTTGTGGAGTTTTCTTGAAAGGTTACCACACATAAATGAAGTGCTATGATCAGAAACACTTCTTAGTAGGATATTATCCTTTGTGGTGTTTTCTTTAATGTTTACTACCCATAAATGAAGTACTCATATAATAAACACTTGTCGGAGTAGGGTAAGATGCTTTGTGATGTTTTATTTTATGCTTACCACCCATCAATTAATTACATTGACCGAAATCACTCCTAATTTAAGTACTCGGACATCAAACACTTAGTGTGGTATTGATGCTTCTTCGTTGTGTTTTAATGAATTGTTACAACACTTAAATGAAGTACTCGGAGAAGAAACTCTTCTCGTGGTAATATTTGATGGTTTGTAGAGTGTTTTTGAAATGTTACCACTCACAAATGAATTATTATGATTAGAAACACTTTTTAGTACGATATGATGCTTTGTGGTGTTTTCTTTAATGGTTACCACCCATAAATGAAGTATTCAGAAAAGAAACACTTTTCGTAGTAGGATAAGATGCTTTGTGATGTTTTATTTCATGTTTACCACCCAACAATTAAGTACATTGATCGGAATCATTCATAAATGTAGTACTCGGACATGAAACACTTAGAGTGGTATTTATGCTTGTTCGTTGTCCTTTAATGAATGGTTAAAACACTTAAATGAAGTACTCGGAGAAGAAACTCTTCTCGTGGTAAGATATGATGCGTTCTGGAGTTTTCTTGAAAGGTTACCACACATAAATGAAGTGCTACAATCAGAAACACTTCTTAGTAGAATATGATCCTTTGTGGTGTTTTCTTTAATGTTTACTACCCATAAATGAAGTACTCACATAATAAACACTTGTCGGAGTAGGGTAAGATGCTTTGTGATGTTTTATTTAAAGCTTACCACCCATCAATTAAGTACATTGATCGAAATCACTCCTAATTTAAGTATTCGGACATGAAACACTTAGTGTGGCCTTTATGCTACTTCGTTGTGTTTTAATGAATGGTTACAACACTTAAATGAAGTACTCGGAGAAGAAACTCTTCTCGTGGTAATATTTGATGCTTTGTAGAGTGTTCTTGAAATGTTACCACACACAAATAAATTATTATGATTAGAAACACTTCTTAGTAGAATATGATGCTTTGTGATGTTTTATTTAAAGCTTACCACCCATCAATTAAGTACATCAATTAAGTACTCGGACATAAATGAATTATTATGATTAGAAACACTTTTTAGTACGATATGATGCTTTGTGGTGTTTTCTTTAATGGTTACCACCCATAAATGAAGTATTCAGATAAGAAACACTTTTCGTAGTAGGATAAGATGCTTTGTGATGTTTTATTTCATGTTTACCACCCAGCAATTAAGTACATTGATCGGAATCATTCATAAATGAAGTACACGGACATGAAACACTTAGAGTGGTATTTATGCTTGTTCGTTGTCCTTTAATGAATGGTTACAACACTTAAATGAAGTACTCGGAGAAGAAACTCTTCTCGTGGTAAGATATGATGCGTTGTGGAGTTTTCTTGAAAGGTTACCACACATAAATGAAGTCCTATCATCAGAAACACTTCTTAGTATAATATGATCCTTTGTGGTGTTTTCTTTAATGTTTACTACCCATAAATGAAGTACTCATATAATAAACACTTGTCGGAATAGGGTAAGATGCTTTGTGATGTTTTATTTAATGCCTACCACCCATAAATTAAGTACATCGAAATCACTCCTAAATTAAGTACTCGGACATGAAACACTTAGAGTGGTATTTATGCTTGTTCGTTGTCCTTTAATGAATGGTTACAACACTTAAATGAAGTACTCGGAGAAGAAACTCTTCTCGTGGTAAGATATGATGCGTTGTGGAGTTTTCTTGAAAGGTTACCACACATAAATGAAGTGCTATAATCAGAAACACTTCTTAGTATAATATGATCCTTTGTGGTGTTTTCTTTAATGTTTACTACCCATAAATGAAGTACTCACATAATAAACACTTGTCGGAGTAGGGTAAGATGCTTTGTGATGTTTTATTTAAAGCTTACCACCAATCAATTAAGTACATTGATCAAAATCACTCCTAAATTAAGTACTCGGACATCAAACACTTAGTGTGGTATTTATGCTTCTTCGTTGTGTTTTAATGAATGTTTACAACACTTAAATGAAGTACTCGGAGAAGAAACTCTTCTCGTGGTAATATTTGATGCTTTGTAGAGTGTTCTTGAAATGTTACCACTCACAAATAAATTATTATGATTAGAAACACTTCTTAGTAGGATATGATGCTTTGTGGTGTTTTCTTTAATGGTTACCACCCATAGATGAAGTATTCAGATAAGAAATACTTCTCCTAGTAGGATAAGATGATTTGTGATGTTTTATTTAATGGTTACCACCCATCAATTAAGTGCATTGATCGGAATCACTAATAAATTATGTACTCTGATATGAAACACTTAGAGTGCTATTTATGCTTATTTGTTGTGTTTTAATGAATGGTTACAACACTTAAATGAAATACTCGGAGAAGAAACACTTCTCGTGGTAAGATATGATGCGTTGTGGAGTTTTCTTGAAAGGTTACCAAACATAAATGAAGTGCTATGATCAGAAACACTTCTTAGTAGGATATGATCCTTTGTGGTGTTTTCTTTAATGTTTACTACCCATTAATGAAGTACTCATATAATAAACACTTCTCGGAGTAGGGTAAGATGCTTTGTGATGTTTTCTTTAATGGTTGCCACCCATAAATGAAGTATTCAGATAAGAAACACTTAACGTAGTAGGATAAGATGCTTTGTGATGTTTTATTTCATGTTTACCACCCAGCAATTAAGTACATTGATCGGAACCATTCATAAATGAAGAACTCGGACATGAAACACTTAGAGTGGTATTTATGTTTGTTCGTTGTCCTTTAATGAATGGTTACAACACTTAAATGAAGTACTCGGAGAAGAAACTCTTCTCGTTGTAAGATATGATGCGTTGTGGAGTTTTCTTGAAAGGTTACCACTCATAAATGAAGTGCTATGATCAGAAACACT
>CAXKVX010002810.1:0-61545 GCA_964058865.1 Eleocharis quinqueflora | reverse complement strand
TGGGCTAAAAACTGAGCTCAGGCCCAATATTATTTTTTCACTTGTTGTAAAGGCCCAATTCTATGCCAGTCATAAAAGAATTGAGGTCATGTTAACGTGTTTTCCACCATTAGAACTTCTAAAAAATAAATAATAAAATACATGCTTTTCCATTTATTTACTATTTATTACTTATTAAGTTAAGACTTCTAGATTTATTTAGAAGTCATAAAAGAATTCAGGCCATGTTAACGTGTTCTCCCTTTGATGCAACCATCATCTACCTAAGAGCTAAGATATTAATTTTCAACCAACATCTCTTTCTTGCACCAATTCTTATCAAGCAAGGATAAAAACATGTGCATAATCATAGTTACCATCTTATTGAATGTTGTTTTTCTCCTATTTGTTTTTCATATAAACCAATTCAGTCACTTCGTGTTCCTTGTTTGTTGTGCTGTAACCATAAGATCATAAGGCTTCCAGGAGAAGTGACATATTATTTGATAATCAATGTACAATACTGGTTTCTAGTTAACTAGAGGACTTATAGATTTAGTTCCTGTGGCAGTCTGTTTGTAAGAGGGGAAAATTTGTTAATTATAGATTATTCTATTATTGAAGCAACTGTGTGCTCCAGCAATTCTTCTGTAATTTCTCAATCTGAAAGTTAAATATGCATTTCATCTGCAAATTTTTGCAAGAGTAACAGCTGTTAATTTATTTTCACTTGATTACACTCAAGGTTGAAGGTTGTGACTATAAGTTGCATTTATACAGTACTTAATGCTGGTACTCTTGTGCAGGGGTTTAGAAAGGTTGTGCCGGACAGATGGGAATTCGCTAATGAACATTTCCGGAAAGATGAACCCGATCTCCTATGCAACATTCGCCGGCGAAAAATAGTATCTGCTGCAACTGGAAAATCTAACAGCAGCCAGCAATTGCCACCACCTTCCACCACCACCACCTCCTCCACGACATCCTCTCCTCTCTCCTTACCGTGTCATGATTTGGTGGCATTATCCAATGAGAACGAGCAACTTAAGAAAGATAATGAGACATTGAGCTCAGATTTAGCAATTGCAAAGAAGCGGTGCAATGAACTCCTAGGTTTCCTTTCAAGATTTGTCGATGTGAAGGGGCTCGACTATCGGATCTTGATGGAAGGGGATGAATGTAGTGTTGCAAGGCAGGTCAAGGAGGAGGTCATGGAGCAAGAATGCCAGGAATTCAAGCTTTTTGGGGTCCAGTTGAAAGGTATCTGTGGAAGAAAGAGGGGTTTGAGTGAAGATATTGATACTTGTGGTGGTGTTGCTGAGAGGCCTATAAAGATAGGTTTTGGCTCTCAGTGGATGGGTTCTGTACCAGTGGTACCGATGCAACAAAGCAGTGGAAAGGCATGCCACTGAGGTGCACCGGCACAGGAGTTCTCTGCTTTATAGTTATGAAGCAAACGAGAAATAAATTCGTTTTGTAAATTGAGTGATTGAAAGGAAGTGTTAGATCTAGAATTGTTGTTGCAGTGTCTGATCAGCTATAAATCCAAATCAGGATTCATGTCCAAAAGTATGGATTAGCTATTGACCTGTGTTCATAGGACCAAAATTTAAACCTAAAGGGGTTGGAACTGGTGGAAAAGTTTACTGTCCATCCCTATTACCTAGTATTAATTTCATCTTAGCTGATCCAAGATAATGTAATTTATCATGTTTTTTGTTTCTTTAGATTAATCACTGAAGAGTTGATTTGCAGAGAGCCATAGATATACATTATTAGTATTTGCTTTCAGCTGGTACTGGATTGTCTTTACGTCGTTGGATATAGCGGTGTCTAACGGAAAACAGTCACGAAATAACTCAGTTTTGTTTTCGTTTCGTTTCATTCACGAAATAAAATTTTATTTCATTAATCGTTTCATTTGTTACGAAGCAAAAGAAATACGAAATTTTGTGATATTTTGTACTATAATTTTAAACGAAATGAAATTTCGACAACCTAGTTTGATACATGGATTCCTTGTGGATGGGCTAGGCAGGATTTATGGTGTGTACGATGGAGATGATATCGTGGAAATCGTTAGTTCAGTAATCACACTCTCTTTGTTGCAAAGATTTGAATCTCTGTTACAAAGCCCTGCATTCAGCTGTTCTGAAAACAAATTGAGTTTTTGAGTTATTTGGGCTGATGCGGTTTTACATCTATACTGTAAATTAGTGCAAGTTGGCCCTCAATTCTTCATACATCTGGTGTTATATATACTTATACAGCGGAGAAAGATCCTCATGCAAGTCCCTGTATATATATATATATATATAGGGAGGGAAAAAACAAATTATTTTTAGAGTGTTACCTAACATTATTCCAACATTCACCTTATTCTTTTTTTTTTTTGAAAAAGCTGAGGACGCTGTCACTTTCATTTTCATAGAAAAAAAATACAACATTCAACAATATCAAGATTTATCTGAATTATCTATCGACCTCTAAATCCTACATTTATCTAAAATAAAAAACACCAATTCAACACCGTGGTAAAACATCAAAGTCATCCATCAAAATCTATTACCTAATAGACACTGATACCAACATGTCACGTTACCAATACTCTCTCTTATCTGACCCTCCAATTACAAAGCACAAAAACAACGTCGAAGCCCCGTGTGTATTTGTTGCTGACAGTGCTCAGTTTATTATCCAACCCTCAATATCATCATCGTGTACCTCTATCAGTATTTAGTACTAGTATCATATCTTTTATCAGTACTTGATACCAGTAGCAGATCTTTATCTCTGATCCTCACTACTCACACTTAGCACCGGTATCAGATCTTTACCAGTAGTTAATACATGTATCGGAACCTTCATCTTCACTCTGATCTTCATGAATCCGAAGGCAATCGCCGTCGTCGTTGCTTAGCCAGCCGTCACCCACAAACTAGAGCAGAGCCCTCACCAAATCGCACAAGATCGCACATGTTATATCCCTGCCACACGATCACACGATTCGCTTTCGCCGTGGCTCAGTTAACCTTCGCACCCGCCCACGAGCAGATCACAAGATGCACACCCATCGCTTTCCCTTCCCAAATCGCCTGAATTATAGCGTATCCACTATCAAGCACCACCTTATTGTCATGCAACTCTTTCCGTGATTCTCCCTCTAAGACACAACAGCTTCATAACAACCTCAGACATTAACATTTCTCTTCAATATTTCCAGTAGATATATCAGAAGCCAATGAATCATCCTCCTCTACTATGTTTTCACAAGAACTATCATGTTAGTTTGACAACAATGAAGTGATTGATCTCTGGTAACAGCTCACAACAGTCAACCCAGTCTGATGATTTCTCATTTAAACGAAATACAACTGGGAAATGATTGCAATATTACCAAATGAGTAGTTTCTCCATCTCTGTATCTTTTGCATTACTCACTAACAGGTCCAATTTTACCTGGTTTTGAGAATTTGAAGAACCTCCACATATTTGATTTTAGTTATAACATGTTTTCTGGTACCATGTCCGTTGAGTTATCTGATCTGTCTAGCTTGGATAATTTGATTTTGTCACATAACAATCTCACGCATATTATCATCATCATTCAAGGGAGAAGCCAAGTAAACCTTCTAGCCAGACTCTGTGCCAGTGACGGATGCAGGATTTTGATCAGGACACAATTACATATAAAGAATAGGCCGACGTAGGTAGCTCTCACTTGTGCAAATTTCTAGAAAAGGATCAGACCATTGTGGAATCTTTGTAAGCAATCTTTTCCTGCATTTCTACAAGAGATTGTTTTCACGAGTCGAAATCCTGACCTCCTGGTCACAAGACGATAACTTTATCGCTGCGCCAAGGCTCTCCTTCTCCAGAATAAAAAAAATATGAATTTCAACCAAAATATGAAAAATAGTATGTTGTACAAATTAAAAAAGCAAATGTGACAAATATTATAACACCTACAAAATAAAATCAAGTCGACGATAAATCGAACTGACGTCTACGGAAAAATTATAATTTACCACTTATATCTCTTTGGAGAAAAATTATGGTCGCTAGATTGACAATGATCTTTACTTAGATAAATTCGAGAGACACAACCTTTTTCATTTGAATTGTATTGAGATAGATGTGGGTTTAACCTAGATCAAATGAAACCAAATCCGTGGAGAAGAGACTGGAATCCTACATGATCTGATATGTTTTCTCGGTTAATTATGTAAAATTTCAAAATTTTGTAAATAATTAAAGACAAAGAATGGAGGAAAAGAAGAAAAGTATAAGTATATTAAAACAATTATCAGATATAAAATGATAAATTATATTTATGTGTACTTCTAAAAGGAATACACGGATGTAATATGTGGGTATATAATGGGTAGTAAGTGATAGTCATTTTTGTCAATTTGCAAAAAGTTTTGCATCTTTAAATTATGACAGAATTTCAAAATGTACCTCTATAAAATGTAATATTACATATTTGTTCTTCTTAACCTATAATATCATATGCACTTAAAAATACAAATATTATGAACTTAATTTGTGAAATTCTGTTGTAATTTCAAAATTTTAGAAAGAGTATATATAAGTTATGCCTTATTTTTTTACTTCCAGATTCGATACAGATTTGACATTGGGAACAACTGGAAAAATTCGAATTTAGATAATAACAAGGCTTTGAGTTTAATGGAAATTGGATGTAATAAATGAAAGTTTACGGGTGTAGAACTCATGCAAGTAAAATTTATATATATGACTAAGAAAGAAGCACTCAATCAAGTTGGAAATATAACATAATTGTTTTTAATTTATATTTTTAGTCTTTTACAACTATATATGCTGCATTTTAATGCCATAAGTGTAGCACGACAAATTCTTGTAAGGCTTCGTATTCTGTATTAGATCATGTTAACTTTGCAAAAGAAATAATCAAACAAAATAAATGAGAAATTATGAAAACTTTCGAAGCCAACAAAAAGCTCAATTCGCAAAACTCTTTTGAATCTCTTTATTTTCTATTGAATGTCTGTTAATCCGTTCTGTCCTCTTCTTATTCGTTCGAATACGAGATAAAAAAAACCATAAAAATAATAATAATGAGATCTACTTTTTTTTGACGCAAAATACAACAAGTTTATGATTTAGAGTCTGGCATAATTTAATTTCAGGATAGGGCCCTTTAGATTCTATTGAGCATATGCCGAATTGCAAAATTGATAGATCCGCCAGTGCTCCGTGCTGCTATCGCCAGTCAGATCTGACCAGATCGCACATCACAGTCACGATCAGGAGGAGAAGCTAGTTAGGACAATTTTACATTGTGCCCGTCATTTTGAAATGTTAGAACAAAATGCCCTTCTTTCAAAATTTTTGTCACAATGCCCTTGTAGGACCCACATCCTAAATTTATTTCCTTTTCGCACGTATCCTCTCCTCTCTTGATCCCTTACTGTTTGCTACTTTGTCTCATTTTTAATATTTACAACACTTTTTTTCTTATTTAATTTTACTACTACATACATATATTTATATTTATCATATTTTGAATAATTGTTTCAATATAAGTTATTTTGTTTTAAAACATATTAATTTAGAAGCATGACAAATTTTTATTAAATTAAAATTTAATAATTAAAATTTTAATAAGTATTATAATTGAATGAAGTGAAATATTAAAAAACATTATGGAAGCATAACAAATTCTTGCATGAATAATATAATACACTTTAGAGATGTATCTTCCAACTTTTGTGATTTCTCTAAATCAACATATCATGAATTCTATTCAAAACATTAATGTCTGGAAGCGCTAATTGCGTACAAAAATAATTCTAGACTTCTTTAGAAACTTAAAAGTGTTGTATTTATATAGGTATAAATTCAATATTTTAATTGGACTTGTGTGTGTCTGGAAACAAAAGGATTCATTGCCAATAAAAAATTTGAAAACGTTGGCAACATCTTTGTAACCAAATTCAATAAAAATTCACATTTTTTTAAATAGAAAAATATAGTCATATCGGTAGAACACATAACACATTGATTATTTGTAACTTCAATTTCAAGCAATTTAAAAATAAAGTTATACTCCATCAAAGGCCGTTACATATTGTATAAATTTGACTTTTTTTAATGGAGTATCAAATTACACTCAAATAATATGAAAATTGAAAATGAAGTCAATTTATAAGTTTAAGAATAAAACTACAAAGATTGTTTAATATTAATTATTTTTAATATATTTTTGAAAATTTGCTTGTCGATCCGCACCTTTAATATTAATTGTCAATTGTATAATGTTACAAACAAATTCAAAACTAAGGTGGTCCGATGAGGAAGTTCAGTTGTATATTTTCTATTAAATTAGAATGTGGACCGAAATAAGGAAAAAAAAAATCTATGAACTCAACATTCTAAATGAATTCATATATTGAATTTACACCTCTAATCCAACACTTTTAAATTTCTAAAGAAGCTTAGAATTATTTTTGTATGCAATTAACACTTTCAAATAAGTTTTGAAAATAATTCATGATATGTTGATTTAGAGAAATCGTCAAAAGTTGGAAGAAAATCTCCAAGGTGTATTATAATATCCATGCAAGAATTTGTTATCCATCAAGATTAATATTTTTTTATATCTTTCCATCCATCTAACTATATTTACAGACAATTATTTAGTAAATATTTTTTTATCTTCAACAATGCAGCTAACATCTTCTCTCCAATTTCAACAATATGTTCACATTATTTAGTAATTATATGTATGTACTTTGTAATAGTAAAATTAAATAAGAAAAGAAGTGTTGTAAATATGAGAACAAAGTAGCAAACAATAAGAGAGAGAGAGGAGAGGATCCGTGAGAAAAGAAAATGAATTTAGGATGTGGGTCCTACAAGGGCATTGTGACAAAGATTTTGGAAGAAGGACATTTTATTATAACATTTCAAAATGATGGGCACAATGTAAAATTGTCCAGCTAGTTATCCAGTGCCAGATCGAAAGGAGAAACTCACTATCGACTTCTACCTGTGTCGTCACAGCCACAATCTAGCTATTCAGTGCCAGATCGGACCTCTGTTGGATCAGAAAAAAAAAAGGAAGAGAATAGAGCGAAAAGAGGAAAGAGAAGAGAAGAGGAGGGAGAGGAGGGGAAGAGGGAGGAAGGGAGGAGGAGGTGAAGGCGGGAGGAGGTCGGAGACGACCTCCCCCTCTTAGAGTTCCCGTCGTCTGTTCTGTCTTTCGCTCTCTTTCTCTCTTTCACACCTCCACAACACCGGTTATGTCGTTCAATATTCGTCTATTCTTCATACTGTACTGGTACTGATACTGGTACTGGTTAGAAAGTACCACCTAGGGTCCCTAATTAGCTCCACAACTATCAGCAATTAATAATAGGCATAACCAACGATTTCATTAGTTGAGAATCATGATGCTCAAAGTAATATACAAATGTATGTCGGATAGGAACTAATAAATAATAACATTACCATGACAACTCATAGGAAATCAACTTGCAACGAGGTAATTTGAGCACAAAAGTTTCTACATCTAGTTTACCATCTGTAAATTATATTTATCGTGCGTGGTTCAGATTGTAGAATTGTCTCCAATATTGATATTAATTTTTCTGAAAGTCATATAGAATATGCTCGTTCATGCAATTTGAAAAGGTACATAAGCCCCGTCAAGAGATATGGCGTAAAAGAATAGTTCATATCCAAAAAATTTCAGAATCAGTGACCTATGTACTGTGAAACAATTTCTTCACATGTAACACATAAACAAAGAAAAAGTCAGATTCTTTGTCTGCAATATTTTTCTTCTAGAATCACAACCTCAACTTCATTGCATAAGATTGCATCAGATAATTATTTCAGTTTCCTGAGCACCAATCTTTGCTTTATCAAAATCTATACTGAATGTCTGAATCATCCACTAGAAAATGTTTCATACCAGCTACATACAAATGGTATGACAGAAGTTCAACACCAACAGAAAATTCACACACGCGTCAACTTCTCATGCCCCAGTGCAAGAAACACCACAGAGACCAGCTTTAATTTATATGAAGGCAATCTCTGCTTTGAGTGGTTGTGCTTTCAAGTTCCATAAGAATTCAATGAGATTGACATGAAGCATGTCATGATTGCTGCAACAACTTTTTGCTAAATATCTGCTACTAAATTAATTAAAACAAAATATATGGAGCTCAACCTAAGTTCTATTTTTACATATATAGTCGCATCATCATAAAAAAAATCTGTAATATATGAACCATTGATTATCAAAATGCAAGATAATGTGATACAACCTTTCTAATTTGCATTGAAATGCTGGACAAAAAATGAGAGATATACAAAGGACAAATGCCAAATCAACACATCACAGGAGTTTGGAAAAAGAAATACATGAAGCAATTATAGTATTGTACCTCTTCAGCCAGACAATTGAACAAACAAAAATCTATTAGGTGGGATCCTATAAAGCAAATATGATAAGAGCTTAATTATATTCCCAAAAAACATAATTATGTTCCTTCAATGAAATCCTGTTAAACTCCTTTCTAGATTAATATTAGAATAAAGCAGCTTTTTCCCTACTCCCAAAGAAAAAAAATCCAACCAGAGTAATTGAAAGGAGAATCTTATTCAGTTGATTAAGGTACAAGAACATCAACATACTCAAGATAACATTTAATTTAGAAGAAATGCACCTAATAAGATTCTGATAACCACACAAGTTACAATTTGTTAAAAGCTTAGACTAAATGTTATGATCAAATAAAGATCAATCACAACAATGTAGGTCCATACTGGTTAATACTAGACTAGCATGGAGCTAGAGGATACAAACAGCACAATATCACCATACCAAATCTAATAAACTCAAAGGTGATACATAATTTTCTACGCTAATTATGTTTCATTTACCAAGGACCGGTGTAGGTCCTCCGCAAGCACAATCTCTTGCACCGTGGCTGTTGGTTTACCGTCTCTACTACCTGCACATTTCAATATAAATATGTCTGAAGATCGAAGGAAAAAGATTCAAAGGGACATTTCTTTTGCAGAAAAAAACCTGGGAATGCAATTAAAAAAAAAGACAGGGTGATATGAAAATTTACCTCATCCTTTTCCATCTTCATCATTTCAATCTGCACATTTACCACAATGATATTAGAAGGATTATCTGTGAATTTGATCAAATATAATACTTCACAACAACTATAGCTTTTGTTGGTAAGCACTCTAAGCAGTCGCTTCATGGTAGACGGTTACCAATTTATAACAAAATATAATAATAAACAAAATATAAAAGTATTGTTGAAGTCTTACCAGTTCATAGCTAAAACTTAATTAATTAACAAGAGTACAGAATGAAACAAACTTTTACCTGTTTTTCCTGCAGTTCTTTGTTCTGCTCTTTGAGCTTTGCTATTTCGGCTTCTAATTCCATCATATAAGCCTATAAACACAACTTTTCACATTAATTACCTGAAGACAATAAAAAAGAAGAATCGTGCAGCACACTCATAATGCAAAGAAAAATTATTCTAGCATAAAATTTTTGTATCCCTCTCCAATTACTGATCTGATCTAATTCAGTAATTCACAAACAGACTGACTAGTATCAAACAGTCAATCAGCAAACCTGAAATGTAACTAGGACCAGAAATGAACAGAGAAATAAAAAAGAGAGGAACAATAATTCTTACTTGTTTACGAGCCCGGGACCTGGAAGCCGACTCTCTATTTTTAATCATGCGTCTATGTCTTCTCTCGGCCACCTTTTCTATTG
Organism: Eleocharis quinqueflora; assembly: GCA_964058865.1. Lineage (NCBI taxonomy): Eukaryota > Viridiplantae > Streptophyta > Magnoliopsida > Poales > Cyperaceae > Eleocharis > Eleocharis quinqueflora. The sequence continues at coordinate 51,758 of CAXKVX010002810.1, read as the reverse complement.
TTGCTCCCCCTTTTCTCCCTCTTAGCCCCCCTTTGAACATATATGGTACCGGTACCGGTGACAGATCCGATGAATTGCTATTCAGGTCCACTGGTGACCCCACAGCGATCATAACAGGGCTTGGCCCCAGCCTACCAAAACCCGGTGTCAGTGACCCATTATTGATGCCTCCAAATGCCATCTGTGACCCTGTCAACTTTCCAAAGTTATTTTCACAAACAGTTGGCACTGCAGGTGCAAAAGGAGTCGGTTGCGGGGCCGGTTCTTCTCTCACCACACCGGCTCTCACCAAGAACTCCTCCAATGTTATCTCACCAAGTGCCGGCTCCCGATGTTGCACGATCTCCTCTTTCGTTACTATTCCCCCGGCAAGACTGGGCCCCACCGAGCTCAGCCCAGCGTTTCCAGTGTTGCTGCCAAACCCTATGATGTCTTTCCAGACCTGGTCTACTGTTTTCTGACTAAGTGTACGAGGGAGTGTAAGCGAGCCCTGACGGGGAATCTCACCGGCTTGATGATGTGCACCCGAGGGCCCGCTGCCAGTGGCAGAGGCCGTGGCAACAGCATGAGTCTCCTCAGCATTCCATATGCTTTTTAGCAATTCATCCATGTTCATGGAACCAAAATCTTTGCTACCACCACCAAGTGTACTCTGGAATTCGTCGAATGTCAGCGAATAGACCGAACCTTGCCGTGCCAGCGGTAGCGGTGTATCCGGTGGTCCTCTGTTCGTGAAATCCATATTCCAGTTCCCGATCAACTCAGAAAAAATTGAAGCTTGCTTTCCTTTTACTTTTCTTGATAGAGAAAGCTTTTCTCCCTCTTATAAGAAGGTCGATTCTTATTCTCCACACTGATTACATAAACAAATACTTTATAATTTGGGAAAGTAACAAAATATATGCTCGGAATTTAGAGGAAAGGTGGTATCTTTATTTATAATTAGAGTAAAAGCAGTTATATCAGTCGGAGAAGAGTGGCATTTAGGGGAGCAGCAAGCAAAGAGAGAGACAAGCAATGGTTCCTATTTGAGGAATAGTGGTGCTACAAATTCTCGCTTTAATACTAATACGACATTTAATTAAACAATTAAACTCAGTAATAATACTTTAATACTTTTATTAGGAAGAAGATGATAGATAGAAGAGGATCTAGTGTTAATTAACAAAGGAATATAACTCACAGATAACCGGAGCAGAGAAGTCTCTGCGACTTTTTTGGGGGCAGATAACAGCGCAAAGAGGGAGGGGGCCACGTGTCGCTTGGGTAACGCGTGGAGCGCTAAATGGAAAGAAGCTGCTAGTTTATCCGGTCTTGCTGTGGCGCTAACTTGTGTTGCTATTCCTGCGGGATATTACTTTATTAACATTTTTTTTGTTAATGGTTGAATACTTTTCAGGCAATTTAACATGATGCATGAAATTAGAGAAATTGATGATTACTTTTCATGAATGATTTTATATTATATTTAAGTATAGTTCTATCATGTATATGTATTGGAGCTGTAAAGCATAATACTATTGAAATTTGCATAGATATTCTTTTTATTTTTATCAACTAGTGGTTTGCTATAAAATAGTATTGAATATTTTAGTATTTGTACCAAATTAATTTCTATAGTTTATACCTTTAATATTTTAGAAATTGCCGAAAGCAGATTTATGATTTTTGAGGTAATTTATTCATTCATCTCTATATTATCAGTGCTTATTAACATGAAAGACATCTTGTATTAATATTTTCTTTCTTATTTTATCATATCTTGAGGTAATTTGTATTAATTATAAATGAAAATTTATTTATAAAAAATCACAGTGAATCATGTTTCTATACTGATTAATGAATAATGAATATCAATTTATGCTCTACTTGTCATTTCTTTCTTTTGCAAAACTCATTAGCAGTTGTACAACATATTCGCTCACAGAGGTAGTTGTACACAGAAAATCCGGATAAGGTGACAGATTGAGTGATGGTGGGTAAACTTTATATATAAAAATGAGAATAATGAAAAAGGTGAGAGCATGAGCATCATGGTTGCGAAACGTGGCAGCGAGACAGAGTGTGGGGCTTATCGATGCGACATGCTATCCAATGAAAAACTGCAACATGGGTTGATCTGATCCGTGCATTTCGTGTTCAGACAAAATCATGAAGGATTGGATTGCACTGGCGGTTATTTTTTAATACATTTTTAAAAAGAACAAGTCTTTGTGGATATTTTGTGATGGGATATTTAAGGCTGGAAGTGGAACAGAGGTCCTTTGTTTCTTGTAGTTTGTTTTCTTTGATAGATGCGAGAATTGGTTGTAGTGGCTTTGTGGTGGTACATGAAACCAGGACCAGGGAATACTTAGAGATTTGTGATAAATAATAGAGGAGAAACTCGTAAACGCTGAACCTTGGTTTAGTGCGTATTGCATGTTGTCAACTATTGTTGGTCTCCAAAAGTGCGATGATATTACTGGTTAGCACTTGGAAAATTTGGTTATACAGGCCTATAGAGGTAGGTTTAGGGCCGCAAACGAATCGAACTCGAACGGACTAGCTTGTGTTTGAATTTGATTTTGAAATCAATTTCGAACTAGTTTGATTTGAAATAGAACAAGTTTCGAACGAACTGTGTGAAGTTTGATTTGATACTGATTCGAATCGAACTCGAACTAATTACGAACAAATAGAGATTTTTTTACTGCTCAACCGGAAAGTAGTAAAAGGAGATGATAAAGATGAGAAGTATTATCTAATTGAAGAGGGTGAAGAGTAAGATGTTGGCAATGAAGAGTGTGTGTGAACTAACTAGAGAGTATATGAATGAAGATGATGATGACATTAAAGATGCATTAACTAACTATCTCTAATGAAAATAAAGATGAAGTAGATAATATAGTTAAGAAATGGAGAGAAAAATATCAACAACATTCGAACTATATAATTTGCGAACAACATTTGAACAAATTGTGTCAAGTTTGAATTTGATTTGATACTAATTCGAACGAACTCATAGCACAAACTATTTATATATCAATAGTCTCGATATCATCTTACGGTTCAGATCTCTCAAGATTCGAACTGTTTTAGTTCACGAACAGTTTCGAACGAACCAATCCTAGTTTGAGTTTGATTCAAAATCATTTCGAACTAATGTGATTCGATTTGAAATTAATTTTGAACTGAAATCGAACGAACTAATTTCGAACTTTTTTCGAATCGAACTCGAACGAATTACGAATTTTTCTTGCAGTCTAGGCTTAACGCCTTAATTAAATACACGTCGAATTTTTAATGTGTCAAAAGTTTTGGGCTTATAATTAGGCCCTTTTCAGCCCAATTTTAGTAACCCAATTGACCTTTAAAAGTGAAAAGGAAATGATTTCAGAAAAGAAGCATAATCACTTAATCAGATATGCTGGGTATAATTGAAGACTTTTAATACTTATTTTATGATCATAATACAAGACAAATTTGTTTTTCATCTGTGTCATAGAATTTTTATTGTGACTTGTGTGTGTACGTGTGTCACTATGCATCATGCTCTGCTACTATTCTTCGGCCTCGGCCCGGCATTAAGGCCGGCAATGCGGCTCGACTGTTGTGCGATTACATTGGTTGTTGACGGGCTCTGTGAGAAGATGATCTCATAGCCGTCGCTCCATCCCTCCATTCCTTGAGCCATCACTTGCCAGAACAAGCCACCGGCACAGGCACCTCCAGCACATGCGGAGGCATAGATTTGATCGTAAATTGTGAGGAGATAGGAATCTCGTACACTCACATTGTAGCCTGAAGAGCGAGAGGCTTTGCCGAATTCAGTAACCATGAGTGGCTTTCTTAGAGCTGTGCCGGCATCTTGGGTATGTGAAAAGATCCATTTTTTCGTGAATGCAAGTTGAGCTTCATCATTTGATCCTGAGATCCTATGGATAGATTTGGAAAATAGAAGTCAGAAAATGGTTTCAGTTTGCACGGTATTTATTTGATGGCTAGCTCTTATATTTTTCCAGTGCAGTTTACATGTTTTTATGGCTAAGATTAACTACTGAAAGTATTTTTTTTATTGTTCTTGTGTTATTTTGGTTCTTATCAACCCTTAGCTGCAAATTAACTAAAGTGTTGATTGCCATCTTACCATTGATCAGGATAGGCGTGAATTGTTGCAAAATCAACAAATTGGATTTGATTGTTGGATATGAAATCTGTGCCGACCTCATAACCCGGATTGAATTGCTTTCTCTCCGGCACTGATTCACCGTAATACCCCTCAAGACCAATTTCAAGCAAGTGCTTGCTATCTATTGACTTGACATGACCTGCCATTTCTGTGATCCAATTCTGCTCAAATAAACAATTAATGCATTGCGTTACTTGCAGACTTGTGAAAGTTGAATGATATTTCGATACAAAACAAAGCATGTGAGCATGTTAGACCTGAAAAATTCGGCCTGAAAGATCATTTTGGCAGCGGGGTTCATTGATAAGCTCCCATGCAAATATAGTCGGATCGTCCTTGTACATAATTCCAGTTATTGTGTTGAGTCTGGTTAGAACTGCCTAATGTTGTTCATACATAGAATGACATGTCAGTTAGAATAAAGAAATAATTAACTTCAATAATACCCAACTGAAGAGAAAAGTATTTAGTAATTCAACAACATATGATGCATATATTGATATATATTATTACCTTGATATGGTTCTTGTAGTATTGCTTAACTACATCATTGCTGAAAAAATCATCATCTGAGTTCAAGTAATGGCCTTGGTCTCTGGCCCACTGCACATACTGTTTCTTTCCTCCGAAACCATCCCAGTTGTTCACCAAGCTCAGTATGAGATATATCCCCTGCTTCTTGGCTTCAGAGATGACATAATCTAAGCCCTAATACATGGAATGCAGAGCTATATATTAGTCCAAAACTTGCACTATCACCAAGCTTCAACTGATCTTCTAAAATTCTATTTTTATTTTATCTCATTATTCATAATGTTCCTTAATTTTCCATATTTGTTTGAAAATTTGCTCTGTGATGACATGTACAATTGATAAATACCTTAAACATTTGTTCATTGTATGAACCAGGGGAAACTTGCAATGGCCTATAGCCACCATCACTAAAAGCCCAAGTTCTGATCACGTTTACACCGAGCTTAGAGGCTTCGGCTAAAGTATCAGAAACCTTGCTCCTATCTGACGGATCTGAGGCCATGTACATTAACCAGTATGCATTGAACCCATTAATGTACAATGGTCTTCCGTTCAATACAAAATGGGTCCCGCTCGTCCGGACAAAACCTTGGGAACTATATGGGTTGTCAGAGGTGACATTTCGGAACAAAAGCACGGTGAAGATTACCAACGTGCAAAAAGGATCTTTGTTTTTCATCACTGGAAGCAATGATTAAAATTGAGATGCAGATGGTAGTATATGATCAATATTGGTATGTGGAATGATATATGGTACTCTAAGCTTACAATTATAGTGGTCTTATGTAGTACAAAAAAAGTGTATATGAAGAAGGCCCATTTCTCTTTTTGTCTAAACTACCAAAATAAGATAAAGGTGCAACGAACCTCATCTAGAGAAATGAGAGAACTCAACAAGTAATGCATACATGTATATCCCTCTTGCATTATATCTTACGTCTCAAGTGAAAATTAACAAGTCCAATAATTGACAATTCAACTTATTTTAAGAACTAATTGGCACAACTACGTACTATCACATCGATCCGGAGCCACGTCCTTTGTGTTGCTCAGCCTATGATCATGATCGGACAGTTCAGAGCTGTGCATCACCAGTGTTGCGCGATAGAGGATCTCAACTCTATTTGTCACGGATGCTCGCAACGGTTAATTATGCGGACCAAGTAATACAAACCCAGATACTGAATAACCATCAATGGTTTGTAACAGGGGTTTTGTCAAGATACTTGTGAACTTGACTCAAATTTTGGCAATTTCTCTGAACAGTTGAAGTTATCCTCAGCATTTCATAGTTTCAATTTTACTGCCTTCTTTTCTAATTATTTTGTTACATGGATCATTAAACAGTCTAAAACTTAATAATAGCTAGCTGTTTAGATCCGGAACATTGATCACATGCAGCTTAACCAAAAATTAATGGACATTTCTTTTCCTTTCTTTTTCCAAGGAATCAGTTTAATTGAATAAATGGATTGGAACGGCCAACGGCTTTAATTCCTGAAGATTGCACGTATGTTTTGCTGTTCGTTCTCTACTGAAAGATTTCCTTTTGCACGGAGCTACAATATTCTAAAAAGCCTTAACTGAAGGCGCAGCATGGGCATATGGATAATGTGGTACATATATATATATATATATATATGATCCATTTTTGTTGGTAGGCCATAGTTAGGGCGGTCTATAAATTGCGTTTTGAATGTTTTGTGTTTCGTTTCGTCGTGACTCAACGTTAAATGCAAAATATTTTTTGTGTTTGTTAAACAAAATGTAAGACGCAAATGGTTTTTGTTGCGTTTAGTTAGACGCAACGTAAACACAAGTGATTTGTTACGTTTCGTTTTAAACGTTGTTTACATCATGTTTATATGAAATATATAAGATCATATAAAATCATGCCTATATAAGTTAGTAAATCATCACATATTCGCATTTCTGAAGCGTTAAGCATTCTAGAAAGTTGTAAATCATAAAATAATTAAAATATTAATCTTTCCGAAGAGTAAAGTTACAAGTCAGTAATTAAATAGTGTCGATATAATGACTTTTAGACTTATAAAGCATTTTCAGTTCATTATAGACTTTATAATACCTTTTTCCGTTTATTCTCCTTCTAGAACACTGCTTGTATCAGTCGCTATCTCTTCTTCCCCAAAATTTTGTATGCACCATTTCTTCCTCTCTTCTCTCAATATAATTTCATCTTTCATTTTTCTTAAGTTATCTCTTAGGCTTGCTTAACAACGCATTTCAATGTTCATTAGTCCGAAATAATTTAAATGCAACATTCAATGTCCATTCTACTTGTTAGTCTAAAATTGGAAATGATTTTTTTTGCAATTAGTCCAAAATTAGTTCAATGATCAATATTGGAATAATTGCACTCTCAATATATTCACTGATCGCTTTCATTATTCGGTTAAATTTAGTTTTTTGTGTGTTAGAATTTAGGGTATAATCACTTGTGAGTTGGTAAAGAGTTTAGAGTTTAGGATTTAGGGTATAATCACTTTTGAGTTCACTGTTATATAGTAATAGATGGACCAATCATAATAATTTGTTCACAGATCGTTTTCACTATATTTTTTTAGTAATACGTAAAATAGATGGACACAATAGAACAAGCCAAGCAAGTGGTCCAAATTCTTATAAGGGAGCTTAATCCCTATAATTTTGTGTACCCGTCTCTTCAATCTGTGGCAAAGGACCTGATGGTTAACATTAGCCAGGCATGCCCAAGCCAAGGACCTGAAGGAAAAAGGACATGCCTAGCCTGCTCAGGTCAAGGACCTCAAGGCCAAGGTAAAGAGGAAAAGATGGGAGTGAGACTCCATCTGAGTCATCTGATAGTAAGAACTAAGAACTAAAAACTTCATTTATTTATTTATGAATCTGTTGATGAAAAATGATGATTTAATATGAAAGGTTGAAATCTGTTATTTATCAAAAAGAAATACAATTTCTGAATGATGATGTGGACAATAGAAACTAAGAACTTCTTTTATTTATTTCAGCATCATCAGGTTCAATTGATTGGGGTGCGTTGGAGGCATTGGATGATGATTGAGATAGTGAAGAACATGTCTTTGAGTGAGAGAAGCCACGCGAGTGGAACCGAAGTCCTAATTGAGGAAGGACCAAAGTTGTCACTTGTTTGTATAGAATTTAACTCCTGACCTTTGATTTTTTTTTTTTTTTTGTATATGGACATGATTTATGCATGAGCTTTTTGTTTGTCTAAATCTTGGTTTGATGAAAACAATGAAGTTAATTTTAATGTTATGTGCTTCAGTACTTAAGTTATGTTTTTTTAGATTTGACTATAATGTTGACATGAGTTTCATATAATTTTTTCTATTCTTTTGGATTTTTTCATAATTTTTTTGGCTCTGTTGTGCATTGTTAATTGCCACGTAAACATTAAGAAAAATTAAATGTTTTTAACGTTTCTTACATTTAACTAAACGCAAGAAAAAATCTTTAAACGTAGCGTAGGACGCAAGAGAAAATCCTTAACTCTTAAAATCCAACGTAAGACGCAAAAGTATATTTACGTAATCGTTTCATGCATTTGACAGCGCTAGTCATAGACGTTAAATTTCTTCTTACCATAAAAAATCATACTTTTTCTTTGTAGGGGACTGCAGCAGATCTTTGTAATTTTCACATGAACTTAATATTGTTTTTGGGGTGTTCCTTTTGTTTGTTATTTAATTTGTTTAAATAAAATAAAGTTAATGCGTTGGTCAACCCAGCTTGGTTTTTAAAGGCAGCAAATCAGATGAGTCTGGGATAGTTTGTTTGATATCATATTTGATAGTTATTATTCATATCGATTTTATTATTCATTTTTAATTAAATTATACTGAATATTATTTGAATTATTGTGCATGTTATTTTTTGTAATGAAATAACTATACATGTTGTTAATTTTATTATGCACCTTTAGTTGAATTATCGTGCACATTATTTGAGTTATTATGCATGTTATTTTCTGTAATGAAATAATTATACATGTTATTTTTTATACTGAAATAATTATGATATAACATGCATAATAACTCAAATAATGTGCATTATAACTCAACTAAATGTATATAATAAAATAGATATCAATAGTTGGTATCAAATTGATATTTAAGAAACATTATCCTTTTTTTATTTAATTACCATCGACTTAATGTTGATCTTCCCTAGTCCCTATGAAGTGAAAATTTTGACGAATTCTTAATCTATGTGGCCACGACAACATAAAATGCCAAAACTGAGCAGGCTAATATGACAAACTGCTTTTAGAATGGGCCTCGCACAATTCAATGCTAAATCGATTTTTCAAGCCAGCTTTGTATTGTCTCATTTGTCATTGTGGCCCCAATTTGAATGAACTAAACCAATTCTATTAGAAATGAACCAATAATTTGCTTGACAAATTTAATTCAAGACGACAAGTTAGAAGTCCTGCAGAAATAGCTGCTATAAATTTTACAGCTTTCACATACCAAAATAAGAGAAATAGAAACAAACTGGGTTAATTTTACCAAAACCCCTTGAACATTCCAGGAAATATTACTTTGCTAAGGAAGCAATCGAGTGTTATCTTGTTTACCAGAAATGATATAGACATGCAATTGAACTATTCCATTGTGACTTGGCATTTTTCCAGCTGGTTGGATTCTCATACCAGCCTTCCACCACTTTGCATCTATCATTTTATCTGTTTCGGAAAAATAAAAATAGAAAGATAATATACCATTAGTGAGTCAGGTCCAGTGTCCATGCAAAAACACACTACACAGGCGCCTGTACCAGTGTTCGTCTCTTTCTCTTTTAGTAACTGTGTGTTGTAATGGTCACTAGACTCTCTACAAAATCAAGTACATAATGCAATGTACCTTAAAAAACCCTACTGAGCAAAATAACTGATTCATCATTTTGCATTTTTTCACTCATCCCTGCTCACAACCTATTTGCATGTTAACATGCTTCATTTATTATTATTTTTTCCTAAAAGTTACTATTAGAGTGTTTATTATTCCGGATTTACCTCTTGAACCTACGGTTACAGTGTTATATTGTCAACAAATAAAGAAGTAAACAGCTGATGTCAATACAGATTAACCAAACTCGAATTGCATTCGAAAATTTAAAGATGAAAGATTTATTTGTAGAACATTTTGATGCTGCATTTAGGAGAATTTGGGAACGAAAAAATACTTTTGGATTCAAGAAATTGTGCTGTCTATTTAAACCCATGACATGTGAAGCATCCACTCAGTGAACTTAATTTGCTGGTTCGAGAAAGCCCAGATGGTTTTCCAGCTTTGGGCCTTCTGAGACTCTGGTCTTGGTTTGCCACGACAGACTCACGCATATCTTGAGCCTTCTTCTGGGCTGCACGTAGCCTGTTTATTATTTTATCCATAGAAGACGACCTCTTTTTCTCTAATTTCATCTGCATGGTTTCCAACTCTTGCCAGATTAATACTAAATTCTCTTGAGGCTCATGAGTCATTACAGATAAAGAGAGAAATATATGTACCTCGAGTTTCCTAATTGCTGCCTCAGCGTTTGCTTTTTGTAGGTTCTCCCATGCAGTTATTTTCGCCTCTTCTCTTTTGGACCTATATCCAGCAATACATGAGTTAAAGCAGAAATACCAATTTAAGTAATGCGATTGCAACAACAAATTTGTTTATTATGTTGCTACTGATTTTATGCAACTCTTACTGACGAGTTTATCGTTTGATAATAAATATATTTTAACCAGAAATTGGACATACTTTGAGGTACATCTTGCTTTTTCTCTCTCTTCCCACGACCCAACTGATCGTTTGTCAAAGCTCCTAAGAACATTCCTCTTTGACCATCGAGTGACTGTTACCTGGTTGTCTATCTCCACATCTCTCACCTCCAACCTGGCTGAACTGCTATTCACCTCCTCAATGGGACAGCGTGAAGGTGAGTACGAAAATGAAAGCTCCTTGGGAGAAGAGGTTGCACTTCCTTCAGGGCTCATTTGTGTGGCCACATCCTTTGTAAAAATCCCAGCAGTTATTCTTTGCACTGCTTCTCTTGTTATTTGAACCTTTTCCTCTGTATTGAGTTAAAATATAAACAATAATTGAGCAAACCAAATATGAAAAGGAGGATCCAATATGAAAGATAACATAATTTTGCAAAAAGAAAAGGAGGATCCGTAAGTTTTATCACAATTGGCCAGCAACCAGTTTCTGGCATTCACAAAAAGGTACTTATAACTGATGTGAGCATAGAATGTTAGCAAACAAAAAAAAAATAGAAAAAAAGAAAAATGCTTTGACAGATAGTTCAATAGTAAAGACAGATTTCAATATAACTTCTGATCATTATTTCATCAAATGTATCCCTCCCCTGCAACCAATACCACATTTTGTTTGCCTCATTTCTTAGAATTTCCCGTTTAATATCTTAGTAATTAGAATAAGGAATAGTTTCAGTGCGAAGATTTCGAATGTATGAAATTACCAGTAAAAACATGTTTCTTTTTGTTTATTGGTAGTAGTGTATTTTCTGCATAGCTCAACACCACAAGTTCTTCTTTGCAGATAAATTCAAATGTAGGCCCTTCAGAAAAAAATAAATCAACTGATAACAGATAAGAACCTGGTTTAGTATCACGTGAGGGCGGTAATGCCGCAGTGGCCTCCATTAGTGTATCCATCCAGCCACTCACACTTACTGACCGTAAAATAAATGGTTCTTTATTCGAACAAAGATTACCAGCATTTCCACTAGTCAAACTGCCGTCATGAACCCCGTGCTCAGGTATCAGGACACCGGCCAAAAAAGGTGAACTCGCAACAAAACTTTCCCCTTGTGCAATCGGAGAGGCTGCATAGCCATTTGTGGGGCCAAGAGGCCCACTCTTGGACTTGGGCCTCCTGTGATGAGGGTGCGGGGCAGACTGTCGCCCGGTTCCATTGCCAGAAACTGGGCTAAGAATCCACTTCTCAGCATCCTCCCATTTTGATGGCAACTTCCTACCGTTGTTGAAAGGTAAAACAACACTACTACCAACATATGATCTGTTGGATAGTGGGACCCGCTCGGAGCTCCAGCCCTTCTGGTAGTTTCCACCAGTCAAACCATGCCGAGTGTAGTTGGGTGTACCGGGGCTAGGAAATGTACCTGACCTACTCCTAGAGGAAGCAGAGCTCTTGCTCATGCCTCCTGGTCTAAATCTCGGTGAAAGCACCACCACGTCAGAGCATTGGCCCTCTTTAAAAACGTGCCGGTGAAGCTGATTGCTGGAACTTGGACCCTCAAAGGAACCTCCTTCAGGTCTAAGCCGCTGATTCTGGCATTCTACCACCAAAATAAGGTACAATGTATAAAGTGTGATTTTACTGATTGACAGGCGTGGGAAATTTTTCAAAAATGATTACCTCTTTGTGCGTGCGAAAATGAATGCTTTGGTGGGTCTTCCTTCTCTTCTAGCTCTAGTACACCATTAAAGAAAAAAGAAGAAGACGATGTTAATAATGACAAAGTGGAAATAGCTAGCTAGTGGCATAGCTAGTAAATTGGCACTAACCTGTGCGTAGATTCAAGTGCGATTGAGGAGTGAGAGTATTAGGAAAAGGGTAAGAATAAAGCTCGTCTCTTTTCTCTGGATCTGGATCTGGACCCGACGGGGAGCAATCCGATTCTGCTAAAGACTGCTCAATCGCACAAAAGAGGAGAAAAGAAAACAAAAGTTGGCACCAGTACAAAACCCCAGAAAACACTTTTTAAGAGGCTACAAAACTCATGAACACCCACTGTTTTCTCTTTTGCTTTTCTTTTCAATTTATATCACATTGCAAGTTTCTTCACTTTCATCATTAGATTCCTTTTCAAAAAAGAAATGGGTTTCATAACATGGTCCCAAACAAAAAAAAATAATTAATCTAAACTGTTGACTCCACTCATGCAGACAAAACTCCAGGTTCGATTTCTGATTTCACATTATAAAACACGACTATTCTTAATTAGTTATCTTTGATTTTAGAAATGGTTCGCTAAAAACAGATTGCCTATTTAGTCAAAGGTTCAGTTCACCTACAACAAATAAAAATAAATAAATGGAACCTTAGTTGAGGAGGAGGGGGGAGGAAGAGAAGTCCCCACTGAAGATCTCTTCTCGCGTTGCTTTCTCTTCGTCTCGGCGGATCGAGAGGGTTCGTGTTTGGATTTGGGATTGGTGTTTCTGTGCTTGTTGGTTCCGGTCATGGGATTGTCGGAATGGAGAGATGAAGCTGGTTCGAGGTCGGGCATTCTCTCTCTCGAGCTACTACCACTGGCATTCCCCTCGAGACGCCGCTCGGAGATGGAGAGATAGAGATTGAGGTATTTGTTAATTTGTTAGCGTAGGTCGAGAGCACGAGAACCACCGTGGTGTCGTGGTGATGGTGCTGGGAACAGTAGTACGGCTGGTGTGTGACCACTTGGGAACTGGAAGTGGCAAGTGGGAGTGGAACTGTTGCCTTCAATTCAATGAATCAGTATCTCTGATCAGTCATTTTCAGATGTAAATGTACAATTTTTGTGAGTGGGACTTTAACGACGTTGTAGTAAATACTATACGAGTAATTTGTTATGAAAGTGTTGAGAATCAAAAAACAAATCGTAATTTCTATTTCAAAGAATACGAATTCCAATTCAATTCCCCTTTTCGTCTTTTGCAATCTTTTTTTGTTCCTATATCAATTGCTCCCTCGATTTTGTTAATATTAGAAATTTAATAAATAGATTATAAATAAAAAAATTATTCGAAAGTTTGAAATATAGAAAAGATTGGAGTTGTGATCGAAGAAACGAGTGATTCAAAATTAAATCTCATGCAAAATCGTGATAAAAATTACTAATTAAGGCATAAGTTGAAAATGGTGTCAAATTTAAAATGTACATTCCTACGACCGCAAATCAGACTTGACGGAATGGAAGTAGACTCGAATATCTACAGCTCGATGACTTCTGACATTAAAAAAAACTAATTACAGTTCCGACGAGCGTAGTCGAAGTTGCTACAAAAAATTAGAAAAAATGTTAATTATACTTAATATTTTTTTTGTAGCAACTTCGGCTACGTTTATCGGGACTATAATTAGTTTTTTATCGTTGCAAGCTGTAAAGTTGTAGATATCCGAGTCTACTTCCATCACATCAAGTCTAATTTGCGATCGGAGAAATGTGCATCTCAAATCTGACTCCATCTTTAGCTTATATCTTAATTAGTAATTTTTTATCATGAGTTTGCTTCAGAATCAATTTTGAATCGTTGTTTCTTCGATCACAAATCAGACTTGACGTGACAAAAGTAGACTCGAATATCTAGAACTGTACGCGTGCGAAGATAAAAAAAAACTAATTACGATCCCGGCAAATGTAGTCGAAGTTGTTACAAAAAATTACCTAAATATAACCTAACTAATCAATTAAATTATTAATAATTTATTAATAAAAAATCAAGTACCTTAGCCAATGTTGGCTTTTGATTAAAAAAATGAAGCAAGTCAATTGGCCGGAGTTGGCAACTCCGATTTTTTTAGCTTTTTTCAAAAGGTCGGAGTTCGCAACTCCGATCATTTCTATTTTTTGAACATCTTAGACAATCTTTCTTTCTATTTATAATTTATTTATTAAATTTCTAATATTAAAAAAATCGCAAATAAATCACCATGCGAACTCCAGTCATTTTGTTTTTCAACATCTCAGATAATCTTTCTTTTTATTTATTAAATTTCTAATAATAAAAAAATCGACAAATAAATCACTATGCCAGCTAACTTTGTTCTCACTATTTCTGGACCCAAAAAACCTTTTTGTTAGCGTTAAAAATAGTGTAGATGTAATTTTTGTTGATGGTGCTTTTAGCTATTCTCATTGGACCCGTCAACGCAACGGAAATTTGTGTTTGTCGTCTCGTTTCTTCCGACAGAACGGTCAACACAACCGATATTGGTTTCGTTTCATGAACAAAATAATCAACGAAAATATTTCATTACAAATGAAACATTCAACGAAATAAGGTTGTTTCATTTCATTACATTTTGTTATTTCGTTCTCTATTCTACGGGTGTAGAATATCCTCAATTGTAGGGAATTTTGGCAGAAATTTAGGCGGAGTAAAAGAGGAGATAAGAGCAGAGAATACCCTAGATCTCCCTCCGCTGTTTCCTTTTTTGCTTTTGCTCTCTCTCTAATGGTTCTCCTCTCTATCTCTCTCTTTCCTGATGATCTCGTGGCATTGTGCCTGAGGCATGTCGGTTGAAGTACACTCGCCCGTTGCCATGTGTGACGTGGCCAAGCCATCTCTGTCTCTTTTGTTGAGACTTCCATCATTTGCTCGCATTGTTTTTCTCAAATCTTAGCTTGATCTGGCCTTGAAATGACGATATGTCGCCTTATCTCGAGCGATCCAGTGTACGCGATGAAGTTTAGTAGGTTAAAAGGTTGAATAAAGGTTATCATTTCTCAGTACTAAGTTGCTGTTGAGATTAGTGACAAGATCGTCGGGTCTCTTCGCCTCCAAGCAGATCCATGGCTATATTATATATGCCTCTGTTGAGTGGAAAGAAAAATGTCAGAAAGAAAAAAGGAACGCAGAGAGAGAAAAAAAAGGAAAGATGAAGAGAAGTAGAGAATGAAAGGGAAGAGAAAGGTCTAAAGTGTTAGCAAGCATGCAATTTGAAGGTATTTGCTGTTTTTTATTGTTAAATTTTTCGTTAGCTTTCTACTTTTTTGTTTCTTTAACTCTTTTTTCCGATTTGCATGCAACTATCACTTTTTTGTTTATTTTTGTTTCTTTAACTCATTTTCCTATTTGCATGCGGGTTTGAATCTATTCTCCGATTTAGTAAACTATGGTTGATGATATTGATTATGATCCTAAGGTATCTTCAGATGAGTATGGTATTTGCTTGTTTGATTTTATACTTGATTACTTGATTGTTGTGTTGAAAGAACTTATTGTTACCCGTAAAGGGACGAAAGCCGATTCAGGGATCCTGTGTTGAACTGATTGTTGTGTTCAATTCAGGGCTCCTGGATCGGCTTCTCTCCTATACTTAGTTACGCAGTTTGCTTACAAACTTGAATTGCTTGCTTGATTGATTGACTGATACATTGATAGTTATTACTTGAATTGCTTGCTTGATAGAATGATATTGATTAGTTGTACTTGAATACTTGATGCTTGAATTACTTTATAGCATGTGAGCAAGTTTGCACTTTGAAACTCCAGAGGGAATTCAAAGAATTCAAACTGATGCACATAATGAAACTCAAGGTGGTGATGCAACAACAGTTGATGGTGCTGAGCCCCCTAAAAAGAGAAAAACAAGAGAAACATTAACCTCTGAGGTGTGTCAGCACTTTGAAAATGGGTCTAACAAACCCTGATGGTAGTTATGGTGCTATTTGTCTGTATTGTGAAAAGATCATCTTGATGGGTAATCAAAGGAGCGCTGACTCCATGAAACATCACTGACAGAAAAGCATGCAAGAAATTTTCTAATGCAAAAAGGCAAAAACCTGATGTCTTGCAAAGACTTTCGGTTTATTTCTTGTGACATCAAAAATCCCATCACCTTACTCTCTTTATTTCCCTCTCTCTCTCTCTCTCTATATATATATATATTATTTGTTGACATTGCGTATAATGTTCAGTTAATCAATTCCATATCTATAATATGTTGATGTTTTCAAAATATTCAATAAAAAAACTTCCATTTAATTAAGGCTTAAAAATCAATAATTTTTGGTTGGTTCGATTTATTCATTTTTGGAAATAAAAACCAAACCAAATACAAAAAATCGAAGTAATAACAAATTGAATTGGACCGATCCATTTAATCCAAAATTTATTGGGTTGGTTCAAAACCAAATAAACCGAACCATTTGAACACCCTTAATCGTGAAATATACACTCCTCTTGCTCCTTTTCATGGGGACAAAACTGTTGGAATTGAGACGTCAATTCCAATAAATTAAGTTTGGACTACGTGTTATATGATTACTACATGTCATGTATCATCGCTAATGTTATGAGGAGTAACATGTGGAAATGCCGTAAAATGCGATTAATTTAATATTCAAGGCATTATATGTATTTCACCAAGATTTTGGGCACGAATGCTTATAGAACTAAACTAAATTGATTATAATTATTAAAGACAGGAGACAACCAAAGGAGATGGAAAGTAAGTTTATTCCGCTTCCGCTCTTTCGTTTATTTTATTCATGTCGCAACGATGAAATTATTTGATTGAATTGCAATTATTTAGATTAGAGAAATGATTATTTGTGATACCCTAACTTGAATTGCACTAACTAAATGTCCAACAAAAACCTCATAAATTTTCCTTTGATTTTGAGGTGCATATTGCATAGTTAAGAATAACTAAGACTACAAGCATCAGATTTTTTTAATGGTAATGCATTTAAAAGATCGAAACGGTAGAAGTTCTTTTATACTGACCAAATATTTTGGATTTTTATATGAAATAGTCAGAACGGTAAAACTAGTAGGGTTGCGCACTCATAAAAGATCGAAACGATAGAAGTTCTGTCGTTCAACAAAAAAAATTATTATGTATTTTACGCAGAGGTGAATTATATTGAGTGTTTGAACGATAGAAATTCTACCGTTCTATCTCTCATCTCTACATTATAAAAAGAGATAGGCCTAAACTTGAAAATGTTATCTTTCCTTTTAAACAAATCTAGATCATTGATCCAATGACTCAGATGCAATTGTATCCATCGGATTTGATTATGGTGATTCAGTTCATCAGCCCAATAAGGAATCTTTACTTTTTTTTTTTTTGAGAGTATAAGGAATCTTTACTCCTTATAAACAATTTTAGTGTTGAAACTTGAAACTGTTATCTTCCCCTTTAAATTAATCTAGACCGTTGAATCAATTATTTGATTAAATCACAACCATTAACAACGAGTCTTTTAATCTCCCATCATTCCCCAGCCCAAACTCTGACACACTGCTTTTCTCTCTCCACGCGGCTACACCTGCTGCTCGCTCTCTCTCCTTTCTCTCTGGCAATGGCAATGGCAATGCCGCCCGCGTGCTACAAATCTAGCCGATGTCACCTCGGTCAGTACCCTTGCACTCAAACCCCAGCGGGCACGCCTGTACCCGTCTCTCTCTCCGCCTCTCATATAAATGAAAACCCTAGCTATCCATCTACTCCCTCCTCGCTCTCATGTGCTAAGAAACCAAATTAAACTATGGCAAACTCATTTGGAAAGAAAATACAAGGGAAAAAAGGGACGGTGGAGGAGGAGAGCTTGGATTCGACGATTGAGGCAAAGACGAGCCAACTGACCTAACTTGCATCTCGATCTCTGTCCTGCTTCATGTGCGTACTTGCTTGTTGTCTGGTAACCCTAAAGTGATCTTCTATTTTTATTCTCTCCTTTGCTCTTTTGATCACGTTGTTGTCTTTTGTTCTCAGAGGAATAATTCTATTTGTCTTGATTCTGAGAAACAAAAAAAAAAGTTCAGAAGTTACATTTAATATTTGTTGTTATATTTTTATTATGTTAGGGTGGTCTTGGTCTAACCATTGGGTGCAAGAATTATATTACAAAGAATGGCAATTCTGTTGACACCTACTCAGAAGCATGACAATTCTATTTACTCATCTGTTGACACCTACCCAGTAAGTACCCGCATTTAATATATTTAGTGTTATTATTGGCTTAATTTGTAAATCAATCATCATACTGTAATAGTTTCAAAAATATGTTTTCTTTGTGATTAAAAAGCTGTTACAGTGCTAATATGCTGCAAGACACGTTCGTCCATTTTATATTTTGATTGGTTTATTTGCATGCTTTTTCACGAGCTGTGACAATGCTAATATGTTGCAATAGGCCCTTGGTTTCGTGGAGGAGCATGTGAAACAATTGCAAATTGGAGTCTAAGCATGCTTGCTATTTATTGTTTTATTTCATTTAAATATACCACTTCATTCAATTTCACTATTTTGTAACTCTTTTTATTTAAAGATGGTCATTGTTATAATAAAATAATGATATATTTAGTTTCACAATCTTCAATAAGCTTTTGGTAATATTCATTTTGCCTTCACTCTTGGTAATTTAGATACTAAAGTCATTTTGATTATCAGAACCAATTGACAAGAGAAAACAAAATTACTTTGTTCTCTTCTCAAATAGGGAACTTAAACTATTAACATCAGCAAATTAGAGATTAGATATCAGTTACTGCTGCCATTCAATTGAAATATTTTTTTTTTCCTTTCTTTTGTTTCAGTTTATCAACAAAGCGACTATCATTCCATTGATGCTGAAGATGGAATAATATTTGTGACTGTAAAATATGAAGTACAAATAATTGTTTCTCATATCGGAGATGACCTTGAAAATGTAAGCTAATAGTGATCTTTTCTAATAAAAAAATCAAAATATCTTGAACCTGATAATATGGCATTGGTATGTAACCTGATAAATTCCATTTTTTTTTTGGTTTGTACTGGTACTAACCACAAACAGCCTCTGAAATGGTGCAACTTTATTTGAAATGAGGAGGATTTCTTGATTGTCGACGGTGTCAATTGAAGGATTTCATAGATTGAGATTTTACTTTATGAAATGTTACTCCATTTGGAAGTACATGGAATATTTAAAACTTTATTTGTTCAAACATGACTCTTAATTAAGGTTCCACTATCATGCATGGTTTAATCTGAAGTTCAAAAATGAAGTTTATGAAGCTTGGATCAAAACCTGACTCCTTTCAGAAAGATGGAAATGATGTTAGGTGATTTGATCTAACTTTATCTTTGCTTTAGTATCATTTAACAATAGCCTGGTGGTATGGTGCAAACTTTGGACCTCATTTCCTTTTATTTATTTATTTTGTTGTTTGAACATGGGTGTTCTTTACTGTAACAATAATTTTGGAGTAAATATAACGTCCCCCCAGTTCCTGTCCCCCTTACGCGCCCCCCACTCAAATGCAATGATAAATTATTTTTAATTTTTTGTATAAATAATTTATTGAACAAATGCAATGATAATCATTTTTTAGTATAAAGACTTATACGAAAAAATATAAAGACTACTACATTTGAGTATAAAGACTTATATGGGGAGCGTGTAAGGGAGGCTTGTAAGGGGGACAGTTAGCCGCTTCCATAATTTTGAAGTTTACCCAAATACCAAACTTTTCTAATTCAACTGGTAATTGCCAGTATGGTACAGTCTTGATTTCCTTCTTAATCATGAGGAAAGAGCTGCTTAATACTTATATGTCCTATATGTAGAAGAGAGTTGCTTATTCCTGACAACATCAGTTGCTTAACACTTCCATTGATGCTTCGATTCTAAATTAGGGTCTGATTGATATTAATTATAAATTAAGCATGATTGAAAAAAGTTAGGTATGATTGTGCATTATTTAACAATACAATTATTATTCAAAATATCAGGGTTGATTGAGGCAGATTTGGGGCAAAACTGATGTCTAAATGGAGATCCAAACTTTAACGCTGACTTTATTGTGCATAAGTTAGGTCTTAAAATGTGTAACAAATGGCAGTGTATGCAAATCTTTAATTCCTTGGTCCCTTTTATCTCCTGATTTCTTACTTTACTCTTTGTCATTCTATGTTGTTTTGTTGCAGTCTTCATTTTTCAGCATCACCGAGTACATCAACTTTATCATAGGTGATCAAACCATGTGGTATAGAGCATGCAAAACATGCAATAGTACCCTTTCTTACGATATATGTAATTGCTTTCTTCACTTATTTTCTTATTACTTGGATACGCATCGTTCCAATGAGTCATTGAATAAGCATCACCTTTTATCACAGCATGCCATTGGTAAAATTCGTGAAAATTACTGTCTACTATTTCACTTTATATTTTGAAGAATTTTTATTTGTATTTTTTTCTATTTGTCTTCTAGATACAAATGTAATTTATTCTACTTTTTTTGGGTGTCATTATTGAATTTGGTTTATGAATTTTAATAATAGTTGTCTGTGATTGGTTTAAATGCAATATTTTTGGGACTAATTTTTAATTCATTTTTTATTTTTCATTGTGCTATGAGCTGATATATATGAGATTTAGCTTAGAGTCAAACAATTCTAACATTCTTACAAAGCATAATTTATAAATTTTGTATATGATCGTTGATACGACGAAAATTCTTTTTAACATACTACAATATATTTAATTGTAATAGTAAAAAGAATATGTATTGAATGTGATAGTAAGAAAAATTATGTTGTTGCGATAAATTTTAAATTGTGTGGATGTAACGTTGATATAACGAAAATAGCGGAAATTATGGATTGGTGGCAAGATATTTTTTAAACACCATCGATATAGCGGATATAAGCGGTGATATAGCAGACATAGCGGTAAGATTTTTAAATGTCAATTGTTTTGACTTTTGAAATAAGCATGTTTTTTGTTAATTTCTCATGACAGTTATTATGCTTTTATGCATCAGTACATTGGTATTTGACAGTTATTGATACTCATGTAAGTTATATTAGTAATTTTAATCGCTATATCGTCGTTATATCGTTGCTATACAGCTGAACGCTAAATAACTCTCACACCGCTACAGATTGCTATTTAAAATCTTGGATAAGATTTCCATTGTAACGCGTGTGTCACTTACTAGTATGTAAAAATGGATTAAGCTCGGCCAGTTAGCGTTAAAGGTAGGCATGCATTACCAATTAAAAAAATGTTGTACAAGTTGGAACTCTCTGTGGATTTTTTTTCTCTGCTTTTTGCGAAACTTGATCTGGATCGTCAGATTAAAGATCAACGCTCGACTGCCAATCATTTGATTCAGAGAAATTTTTGATATTATTAATCTGAACAATTGATCTTCAATCTAACGGTTCAGAAAAATATTCTCTATCTACGAAATAAAATGTTACGCACAGAATTTCGTCTCATACAAACTTGCTACCCAACTTACAAGCTTTCAAACTGGGCCAAACTGTAAAATATCCACAAGGCTTTTGTTGAACCAATTCACACCTTTCTTTAGGCTCAAATGTTACCATCATAGTGCACCCGCACCAATTCAACCCGACCCATTACACTTATTACACGCCGAACAGTTAAAATATTAGAAAAATGTTTCGGCGATACACCAATAGATACGCTCCTTGATATCACTGGACGCCTCCAGTTCGATTTATTTTGTATATTTTTGTAGTTATTATGCACATTATTTTTGTTATTATGTAACTAATTGACTGAACGTTCGACAGAAAACACTCGTCTCGATTCAATGGACGAATTCAATTGCATTCAATTTACAAATTGTTGTAGTTATTGTGTACATTTTTAATGTTATTATGTACATTATTTATGTTATTGTGCATCTAATTATTTTATTGTGCACATTATTTCAATTATTATGTATGTTATTTGAACTGTTATGTAAGTTATGAACATTATGCACATTGTTGTTATGCTAATTATTTTTGTTATTATGCATATTATATGAACAATTATGAACGTTATAAAAATAAATAAGAATGCATATAAATAACTAATGTCGATATTGTAATATAATAATGTATCTAATAAAATAATGTACATAATAAAAAAATAATATGCATATAATATATGCAAATTAAATGAAACCCTTTCGCATCCACAGTATCAATAGCGTATATAGCTCCCGATTAGGAATTTTACCCCCTTCTACTGTTCTACAGCAGCAAGCAGAAGCTCGACTGCGCAGAAGCAAAGCACAGCCAAACTGAAACCTCTAGGCGACATAACGACCTTGGCCATGGAAGTGGAGGCGGCGCCACCAGAAACCAATCCGAAACCCGGTAACCCGTACTTCCTACTGGAAGAGTCTCGAACGTCTATTGAAGAGATCGCCGCGCGCATGCTCGCCGCAAAGAAAGAAGGTCGCCCCAAATCGGAGCTACGCGAACTCATTACCCAAATGTCTCTCCTCTTTATCTCCCTTCGTCAGGTCAGTTAAATTTAACCCTAATTTCTATTCCCCTTAAAATCATTGCTCATTTTATTTCTTTCTTTCTGTTCCCTTTAATTAGTGGCTAAAAAATGTACATTTGTAGGTGAACCGGGCTATATTGATGGAAGAGGATCGAGTAAAATCCGAAACTGAGCGTGCAAAGGGGCCAGTGGATTTCACAACTCTGCAATTGCACAATCTATTGTACGAAAAGAACCATTACTTCAATGCCATTAAGGCTTGTCGTGATTTTACTTCCAAGTACCCTGATATTGAGCTTGTACCTGAGGAGGAGTTCTTTGCGAAGGCACCAGAAAGCATCAAAGGGAAGGCACTAGCAGCGGACCCTGCACATGATCTCATGCTCAAGCGGTTCAATTTTGAGCTTTACCAGGTATGTCTTAGGTTTAGTTATTAGTCAGTGTTAGGGTTTCTTTTGCAGATGACAACTAAATATGTTCAATGTACATGTAAATAATAATGACAATCAGCATCTCTCGTACTGGCAAGTCCAGCATCTCTCGTAGAGCATAGCTGTTATTTTATCTGGCGACTGGCGGGAGAAGTATTATGTTGAATAAATTTTTCCCCACAACTCTGATGAGTTCCTTTTATTGAAGCATAAATTGAATTGAAAGTACAACAAAGCTGATTAAGGAATGACTATCAAACGGTTTGTTTGTGTCAAAGCAAAATACATGAAATTAAGTCACCTTTTCCACGGTTGTCCAAATCAGGTGTTAATTGCAAGTTTCCCAGAAATATCGTGCATAGATGGAAATTTGAGAATTGGTACGTGTTATTTTTTTAACAACAATAAAAGCCTGCAGCTCAGGTTGCACAGAGGAAACAAAAAACTAATTCTATCCAGTGCAGAAGTATTTTGTTTTTATTCCGTCATTTGTTATGTGATAATGCTAGAGGAAGGAGCTGTGCAAAATGCACGAGAGGCTGGAGCATCAGAAAAAAGTTTTATTAGAGAAGATATCAGAAAGGAAGATGTTTCTTTCAAGCCTACCTTCACAACTGAAATCTCTCAAGAAAGCATCATTACCTGTTCAACAAAAACTGGGCATATTACACTCCAAAAGAGTGAAGCAGAACAAAATGGCTGAATATTTACCTGAGCCTCTTTACATAGCATATTCTCAGTTAATGGCTCAGAAAGAAGCATTTGATGAGAGGATTGAAGTTGAGATTGTAGGAAGCATTAGAGATGCACAGGCTTTCAGGCAGGAGCAAGCCAATAGAGAACATGGTATCATCGATTCTGTCTTTTATACTAGCTTTATTGTTTTTTTTATTTCTTCTGGATTATCATAAAGAATGTTCAATTTTAGGTCAAATAGCAATTGCTGAGGACAACAAATTGGAGGAAGATGTGATGGAAGAGGATGAAGATATGCAAAGAAGAAGAGTAAGGACCAAAAAAGAACTTTCAAAGGAGGAAACTTCGGACAAGGAAGGGATCAATCGTCTCCACCCATTAAAAATTATGCTCTCCGTACTTGATCAAAATGAAGAGGAAAAACCTGTTAAACTACTTATACTTCGGTTTGAATACTTGGTCAAACTAAATGTTGTTTGTGTTGGAGTCGAAGGTGGTGACTCTTCAAATAAAGATATTCTGAGTAATCTGTTTCCTGATGATACTGGCTTAGATCTCCCTCACCAGGTTTCCAATTCTTTAATATTTATTATTTCCTTTGTATATTTGTTAGCTGATTATCATACTGGGCATACCTATGGTTTAGGCATCTTGAGGTCAACATAAATCAGGCAAAGAAAGCTTAGTTAAATTCGGCATTATGAACTTAATTTTGTTACTAGTAAATGCTCACTTTCAGGAAACTGCAAGCCTACCATCATAATATATTCATCTTGAACAATGACCAAGAATCTTTTCAAAATTTGTGTTGACTTCATTTTTGTATGACTCAGACTGCGAAGCTTTGTGCTGGTGACTCTTTGACATTTGGGGACATGGGTTCACGCCCTTACAAGTGGGCCCAGCACATAGCTGGGATTGATTTCCTGCCAGAGCTACCTCCATCTAGGGATGCGACCTATCATGAATTGTTAAAGAATGGTGATTTGTCAGCAGACCTCACTACTTACCGGCACCAGAACCGGGTGCAAACTATTTTGCTAAAGATCCGCTCAAGAAAACAAGCTCAAATGGCTCTTTTGTGAGTCACTTATTGTAAAACATTTGTACTTTGAAATTCTCACCTCTTGTTAGTTTAATGAAATGTTTTCTTTATCAATGTTTCTGATAGAGCCAAAGTACTAAATAAGAGTAAATTCTGAAGAAGAATAGATTGAAATAGTTCTTTATTGAAATCTCAGAAGAGATACAATGGCAAGAAAGGGAAATTGAGGAAAATTGAAGAATAATATTCAAATTTCTTTTGGGAAAACATTTCATAAACCTATCTTATTCCTAACAAGCCTTTATATAGCTAGGCTTTTACAGTTGTTCCAACATAGCCGGTCTTAAGCCTGGAGAAGGAGGAGAGTTGTGATAGGTTTGGCGAGCCAACGTAAAAGAATTAGCCACTCCCATGAATATGAAATCTAATAGACTTTCATTGGGGTGTAACCCTCTTAGCGACGCGCCATATCGGAACCCGGGTATGGTATTAAATGTGCAAGAACTGGATCATCACTCTCTTTGTGACGCGCTACATCGATCGGCGCCCGAGTGTAGTGACAAATGAGCAAGGATCTTCGCACTTTATTCGACTAGTGCGAGGTGTAAGGAAGCTAGTCGAGAATAATAGAATTCGTCTGGGTAGTTGGAATGTAAGATCCTTAATGGGTAAGCTACGAGAGTTAGTTGATACTGTGAATAGGAGACATGTAAATATCTAATGCGTTCAAGAGACTAAATGGACGGGCCAGAAGGCAAAGAAGGTGGAAAATACTGTTTTAAGCTTTGGTACATAAGAACAAAATGAAGCAGGAAAGTAGAGGTCTTAATTGACCAAAGCCTCAAGAACGGAGTTATCGATGTTAGGAGACAAGGAGATTGACTTATCCTAGTCAAGTTGGTCGTTGGCGAATTAGTTTTAAACGTTGTTAGTGCGTATGCTCCACAGAGGTTCTCAAACATCTTGAACAATCTTGTTTGTACAATTAGCAGGAGATTGTTCAATTAGCAGGGTTTTGAAGGAGTGTACGAAGGATTTGGATATATTGATAGGAATCAATAAGGAGAAAACATCTTGAACTTCGCTATAGCATATGACCTCATGATAGCTAACACGTTCTTTAGAAATAGAATCCCATTTAGTTACCTTCAATAATGGTCAACAATCGAGCCAGATCGATTTTGTTCTTACATCGATTTTGTTCTTACTAGGAGAGAGGACAAACGAGCTTGCGTAGATTGTAAGGTTATACAATGACATAGATGCGTATGCTATGATGGATATGTTGGCATACAATAAGGGATTGCATTAGAAATTACGATATATGTAACAAGGTCGGGTTGCACCGATTGAAGAGAATTTGTTCAACATCGTTTGAGATGTTATGGGCATATCCAGCGGAGACCTTCTGATGCACTGGTACGTAGTGGAGTTTTAAGCCGCGTCAAAAATACGAGAAGAGTTAGGGGTCGATTGAAATTGACATGAGATGAAGCTGTAAAAAACGATTTAAAGGCATGAAATGTCTCCAAAGAGTTGGCGTCAGATATGAGTGTATGAAAGTCAGCGATTCATGTACCATAATCGTGACAAACTAAATTTTAGAAGTAGTGTTATAATTGTACGATTTTAGTGCAGGATTAACAACGTAGAATATTAGTCTAAACTTATGATCGGTAGAAAAGTATATTATTATTATTAACATTATTATTATCATTTCTATACTTTTATTTTACTATTATTTTGTTATTTATTATATTATTATTATTATTTATATTGATTTTCATTTCTAGCCTACTCTAATTTATTTGAGAATAAAGACTTTGTGGTTGTTGTTGTAAAATAAAACAAGTAACAACAACTGAAAATTCTTTGGATGCGTAAAGAAATTCTTCTGCAGTCCTAACAACCTCTTTATCGTTTTCTCCATTTTCTACTAATTGGATTAGTCCCTTAGTCTCGTTTAGGGTCCACTTGCAGGTATATCAACTGTTTGGATGGCAGAACACATGATATATGCATCGAGCAACCCAATACCAACTTCCTTTGTCAGGCCCATCACTTCTGCTTCTAGCCCATGACTTCCCCTCGTCATCATTAGACCGTTGTTAAACGATCGAATTATTAATCCCATTCTCTGACAATACCCTTCCCTCCAAAAATGACTTGTCCTCGAGTCGAAAGTTAGGGAATTTACCTCGAATGGAATCATATTCTTCCCAGGTGGCATATTCTTAGCCAAATTGGACCATCTCACCAGAATCTCAGGTATAGCCTCATTTCTCTTCTTAACCATTCTTCGTCCCAGTATAGCAACTGGTTTGATCTCGAGTTTGTCTTCGAGTCCAAACAAGGGCAATTTGACTCGAATTTCATGCTTATCTCACCTTTTTTTAATTGAGAAACATGGAATACCGGTGAATCATGGACCTAGCTGGCAAATTTAAGTTGTATGCAGCATTACCAAATTCTGCAATAACCTCAAATGGACGTAATATGGGCCTGAGCTTCTGACAACACGAAATGTCTTTCAATTCTGTTTTTGTCTGCATAGTGTTCCATTCGTTCTTGAGCAAGAAGGTGTTTTAGAGTTTTGAGAGCCTCATGTCTCTCTTGGAGTACATCATGCACAGTTGGATTGTTACTCTCTGGAATATCACCTAAGGGAAATTGTGGGGGTGAATAGCTAAAGAGCCTCAAATGGAGTGGTTTTGATAGTTGTGTGGAAGTTGGTGTGGTACCACAACTAGGAAAACCCACTGGACCCAATGCTTGGGATTTTGAAAGACCATGCATCTGAGATAAGTCTCTATATATTGATTTAATCTCTCTGTCTGACCATCTGTTTGGGGATGATAAATAGTGCTAAAATTGAGTTTAGCACCCAACTTTGCCATCAATTCTTTTCAGAATACACTGGTTCTAATGTTATTTTGAATCAGTGCCCAAAATAACATTATCATAGTAGGATGTGCATTTTCGAACCCACTCTAAGGGTTGGAGTCAGTAAAGATGGTGTAGTCTGTTCTAGGAGGGTAAATCGAGTTTCGTGTGAGGTATCATGACCATGGACAACATGATTGCCAGTGGTTCTAATGTGGGGATTGTGTTGGTTGGACAAGGTGAATCGTTATGTATCTTCCTCCCCGTCAGATCTATACATATGACCCCGTAAGATGGCTTCCCACCTTACCTTCATGTCATTGAGCTTGCCAGTGAAATCTCGAGTTATTTGAGCTTGGGCCTCTTGTATTTGAGTGTTAACAGATCGTAAGAGAAGGGCTTGAGCCTCATCATCCTTCAGTCATATTTTCTCCAGAGTGACATCCAAACGCCTATCAAAGTCATATCACAATTAGTTGAGTTTGAAGATTTTCCATAGCTCTATCGTTTCTGGTTTTGGGCACAAATGGAGAATGGCTAGGTAGAAGGGAAAGTTGAGCCTCAGATGTAGATCCGGAGGTTGATATCAATTGATAGAGCCATAGTACTAAATAAGAGTAAATTTTGAAGAAGAATAGATTGAAATAGTTCTTTATTGAATTCTCAGAAGAGATACAATGGCAAGAAAGGGAAACTTGAAGAATAATATTCGCATTCCTTTTGGGAAAACATTTCATAAACCTATCTTATTCCTAACAATCTTTTACATTAGTAATTAGCTAAAAGGTAAAATAAAACAAGTAACATCAGCTGAAGATTCTTCTATGCGTAACAACCTCTCTATCGTCTTCTCTATTTTTTGTTAACTGGATCAGTCCCTTAGTCTCGTCTAGGGCCCAATGCCAACTTCCTTTGTCAGGCCCATTACTTCCGCTTCCAGTCCATGACTTCCTTTCGTCATCATTAGACCATTGTTAACTCTAACGGTCGAATTATTAATCCCATTCTCTGACAGTTTCTATGTTTTGAAGTACAATTGCATATGTTGTGGTGTTAGTGTATAATGGGGTTATAATTTATATGTTGTCGGTTTGGAAATATTATGGAGGTCTTTACAAAAAACACCATGCGTTCTGAATTTCTGAAAGCTTTCCTTGTTCATGGAAGCTTAGGCTTGCTCTATGTATGATGGTTAGGCTAATTTAAAATGGATATGTGCCGCATGGTACAGCAAAATCCATCATGTGCCTGTTAGTTTTCCTGTATTGTTATTTTTTCTTAATAATGGAGAACTGCAGGTTTTATTTTTATTTTATTTTTGTAAAAATGTCAAATCTTTTATTCAAATTTTACAGGAATCAGCTGACTTCTTTATCAAAATTCGAGTGGCCTTCCTTAAACTATGATAAGGCTCCCTGGGCTGGGTACACACCTTCATGCAGAATCGACTCCTGGACACCAATGGGGTCCTCCACTGAGTTATCATCTTTTCTGGCTGCACCCAATGGAGAACCTTCAGGTGATCTTGACAGAAGATCAGTAACACAATGGGATGATGGAGAGAGCAACAGAGAAGATGGAGAACTCCCTGTGGTTTTGCATGTAGCCGGTGATGCAAACCGACACAACAAAGAAAAGACACCGACCCCTCCACCTGATGGACTGGAAACTGACCACATTGATTTTGCAAGAAGCTTGTCTCTTCTCTCCAAGAGCTCTCCATCTTCTAAGAAGGATAGTTTTTTGAATCTGGTGAGAAATGTGGAAGATGAGATGATGGTTGATAGTGAGAGTGAAGCAGAAGAGTTGGCTGGCATTGATATGGAAAGTAAAGATGTCAATGTAACTACGGAGAAACCATGGCAAGAACATGCCTTGAGTGAATTTAAGTTGATTTTGCGTAAAAGGTGCAGCAAGGATGAAATTGTGAAGTTGGAAGCGAAGGTATCCTCTCATCTCTATTAATTCCGTTTGAGATAATCATGCTAAGCTTTATGATTAATTGAGATTGGAATATGCGTAGACAATCTTGATATTCATGACGGTTATACTTGAAAACACAATTGGATGGGGCCATATTATCTGTATATCATGCATATGAAAAATAATGATAATCGGTTACTGCAGTATCATTCAATGAAAATTCTCTCTAACAATCTGGATTACCTCAGGGGGGAAGCTAGTAAGTTTTGACATATTAAGGTGAATATGAACATTTGGATGCAAATAATTCATGGATCTAGGTGGTTGGTCGGGTCACAGTTTCACAGATTACCGTCCATCCTAGACTCCTTCCACTTCAGTTTTCCTACAGTTTTTTATTTTTGGACCAAAAGGATTGTTGAAATAAAATGGTTTGAATCAGAATGTATAGGGACTACAATGTAAACTCTAAAGTAGGGACTAATTGAGGAATTCACTCTTTGTTACATGTTCTGTATTCCTTGAAAAACTTGGGGGTGCTAAACAACCGATCTTATTGTTGGCAGGTTAGGATAGGCATGGAGTACCCCCTCAGACCGCCAATTTTCAACCTAAGTATTTATCCAGAAGCTTTTCATGGTTCAAAATGGCAGAATGAACTTCGAGCTATGGAAGCTGAGGTTTGCTTACATTAAAAAAAACCTTTACAGCATACTTTTCTATATTTAATAATAGGAAAAACTTGGGTACTCCGGATATGGGTACACTGGGTACTTCCAGTCACTCGGGACTTTCCGATTTTGATGTACGGTGAGGATCTTGATGTATCTGGATGGTCCGTAGTGATTGGGAGTACCCAGTGAACCCATCTCCGAAGTACCCAAGTATTTCCTTAAAATAGTTTTACATAGCATGCTGTAATGTCCATTTGATTTAAATTCAGGTCAATCTGCACATAATAGGAATTATACCGGTGGCATATGAGAATTATGTATTGGCAAATCAAATAAGGTGTCTAGGCATGTTGTTTGATCTGAATTTTGGTGGGTCAGATGAGAGGAGAAAAATAGCTTCAGTAGTTGACATGCGAATTGGCGAGCCGAATAGATCTATTAGAGGAAGGAACAGGAGGATGGCTATCTATTGGAAAAACAGTTGCTAATTTAGATATAAAGTGATTATTTTGGATGTTTCCTTTTAACTTTTGTGTATGCTCCTGCAATTTAATTTGGAATGGCATTCTGATGTAATTTTGATACTGGGGTGTTTGCGTCTGTTAGGGTGGTGTGTGTGTTTTGGGGGGGGGGGGGGGGTATGTTGGACAGGGACCGGGACCGTTACATTGTTACCAATTTCACGGTATATGGCAGTAAGATTATTTTTTTTTTATTTTAACTGCAACGGATGAGGATCATTCTTCGTCTCTCTATGGTAAGATGCATGTTTCGCATTTTGCAGGAGTATCTACCAATAAAAATGAATGCCGTGTTTACAGACTCCTTATTTCAAATATGCGAGCATCCAAGTGCAATCGTCATGAATTACATTTATTAAAAAGCTTTGACTATGGTAACTGTCAAAATTGGTGTCAAATAGAAAATGAAAATTTACTTGAGCGCCTATAACTGTCTATTTATTATTTACCCATCAAATGGTACCACCAAATTTGAAAATCTGGTGCAATTGATATAGTCCTCAGGTCCGTGAGGTGTCATTCCAGGCAAAAGCAGAGCAAGTATCCTTGAAAGCCTTTGCAACCATCCCTCTTGGTAATCAGGTCCCATGACATATCCAGTGATAACAATAGAGTGCCCAGTGAAAAGTAGTTCTTGTTCGGTTCACCGCAGAGTACCTGTCACGAGTACAATGGAAGTTCAATTTTAAACTTGATAGTAATGAACTTGGTTGTGGTAGTTCATGGAAAACCTTGGAAATTTAGACAGGACATGAGAGATATGCTAACCTGTCCTCTATAGAACACATTTAGTAAAGGCAATCAAAGGATTGCTTGAACAGGAGGGTCTTGTCATTGAAAGGCAATCTTGCATCAGTGTCATTGCTATAAATGTACTGAAAGTATTTCTTATCCAAGTTCCTCTTCACAAAGGCCCCAAATTCAACATCACCGACACATGGCTGCCCGAAAGTGTACACACCTTCTAGTCTCTTCAATAAATCGCCCTCTTCATGATATGCCAAAATGCTTGGAAATATAATTGCCAATGCACCCCTTAGACTGTGGCCAGTCACCAGAAACCAGGGATTTTTGTTTTTCTCTAACACTTGCCTCAGCTTCTTTCTTATTGTATAGTAAGATAAGCAAGGTTCCTAAAGTCTATCGTAGGTGCATTTGGGGATGAATGTGCATTTTTGCCCCACCTGACCGTTTCGCCTGCTCCCAGAGTTGCTGCTCCATTAATATTTTCCTCGTCAGGACATCGACCGGTGCGAACGATCATTGGAAGATGCGTCTGTTTCTTTTCTTCCAGATGTTCCAAAATGTTCCTACCAGGCGGCGAAACGTGTTAGTTCTTTTAGCACATAGCAGTTCGTGTAGATGGCCCGATAGGCTCAACAGGTTTATTTGGGGTTGGTCTTTTTGCTGAAACAAGTCTCCCCAGAGGTGTCTGGAGAATGGACATTGCAGGAAAATGTGTTCTGCATTCTCCAAAACCCCAGGTCACACAAAGAGCAAACCAAATTATTCGGCCAGTTCCTTTTTTGGAGATTGGTGTTGGTCATCAGCCTATCCTTTACGAGAAGCCAGAAAAAGAACCTCGTCTTTGGTGGTGTTGCCAGCTTCCAAGGTACGTACCAGTATGTTAGTAGGTCTCATTCCTGGGTCAATGAGGAAATTGTATGCCGATTTCGTGTGTAGTTGCCAGAGCGGTCTCTTAACCATATTGTTGAGTGTGCCTGTGTGGATGCCGTATAAATCGACATGAGCGTTGTCAGGTCGCAAAGAAAGAAAGATGCACTTCGTTGGGTTGGCTCAATTTCATCGAATGAGGCAATTTCTAATTGACGTCGGACAGTTGATGGACAGGGAGCACCTGGTGTACTGTAAAACTTCCATAGTCATCGCAGTAACAACGCAATATTCTGAGTTCTTAGGTCAAGGATACGCACCCCTCCTAGTTTCTTTGGTAAGCAAACTGTTGCTTAGAGCAGAAGGCAAGGCAGTGACCTCCTGAGAAGGAGACGGTAGAGCCTCTCGAAAAGAATTAACTCTTGTAAGTAGTTGATTATCCATTTTCGTAGTAAGAAAGCTTGCATGTAGTATAGCGGAATGACCGTTAGTACTGCCTTAACCAAAACGTCCCCCATTGACAATATCTTGCCGTTCCATCCTTCCATTCGTGTATATATTATTTTTTCTTATGTTGACAGCCAGGTGCCATTTGATTATATATTAAATAACAATGTACTTATTATTTAATTTCATTGTTCTTGCTTTTACAACACTAGAAAATCAGAGCCTAATTTAACAAGAATATCAGAGCCTAATTTAACGTAGCACACATAAATTTTTCGTTGACAATGTCATCCGCGTGAGAAAGTTATTTTATAACAGAGCACATAAGTTTTTTGTGTATTTGGCTTTAATTTCATATATATAAAAATATTATTCCCCTCATACCACTAATTTTTCATCTGTGACCTTAAGTTGCATTATGCCTATCTTAAATTATGTTGAATCTTATCACTTTTTAGCGAGACTATGCTCTGAAATATTACAGCTTACATCAAGTTCATGTTGAACGCCTTTAATAAAAAAAGGTTCTTGTTGATCGGATACATTCATACAGTAATCTTAATCGACAGAAATATTAGATGCCTACATCAAATGCATAAAACACGCGCTTTAATTTATTATATATATACAGTCTTAATGATTTTTATAGATAAGGATGTTTCTGTTAATGAAACAACATAGACAGACTGGTTTACTGGATTTCCAGTCTCAGTAGATTGAGCAGAGCCATTCTTTAATTGCTTTTATCATCAGCATGGTCTACTAGATCTCCCAGTCTAGTGCAATTGACATAGTCTTGGGGGCCGTGTGCTGTCAAGCCGGGAAAGACTGGAAATATCAATGTGAAAAACCTTCCAAACCTCAGCAGCCACCCCTCATTGTAGTCTGGGCCTTTCACGTACCCGATGACAAAGCTACGAAGGAACTCAAACATAGCCATGGAGTACTTGGGTACCAGAGTTAATAGGGAGAAATAGTTCTTGTTTGGTTGATCCCTCAAGACCTGTATTAATTAAAGAAATCAGTAATATAGGCAATTTTCTATGGTATGCAACATAACAGAGGCAGAGATACTAACCTTTCCTCTATAAAAGCTGTTATAGTACAGGCAGACATCTATGTGCTTGAACAAGAAAGTTTTATTATCGAAAGGAACTCTTGGTACTATATCATTGCCATACACAAACCTAAAGTACCTCTTTTTTGGCTTATCCAAGAACCCCCTGACAAACATCCCAAATTCAGTGTCGCAGACACGTGGCTGTCCAAATGTGTACACCCCTTCTAGTCTTTTCAACAAAGCCTCTTCTTCATGTAATGCCAATATACTGGGAAACAAAATAGCCAATGCACCCCCCAAGCTATGACCAGTTATCAACAATTTAGCATTTTCATTTTGTTTCAACACTTCTCTTAACTTGTCGCGTATGGCATAGTAAGCATATAAGTGTTTCTTGTCTTTTCTCTCTTTCGGCCACCCATTTTTTTGTAATCCGAGCGCTTTCATAAAGCCGCCATGGATTTTACCTTTGCCAGATATCTCATACCATGAGAAGTCAATATCTGTGCTCCACTGAAGCGCATTGAATGGCTTAGTACCGCAGAAAGATACAACTACCAAATTGGCATCTACTGGCTTGTCACAGAACACGAAAGCCTGCGTAGTATATTTTCTTTCAAATCCTACAAGAGAGAATTTGAAATGTACATATTAGTTACCAGAATAATTAACAAAATACATTGTTGATTTCTAAATAATAATTAAACACTAAACTAGCGAGCTTATAGCGGAATTTTTGTTCATATTTAATTATCAGGAATAAAGCTTACTGTTCCAACAATTGAAGTACTTGATGAATTCCATCTGCAAAATGAAGAGGCCAAATGCAGAAGAAAAATAGTAAATTAGTTTCTCTAAAATACTTTAATTTATTTTTTAAGGAAATGTATTGCATAAATCAAAAGTTACAGTAAAAATGTGAACCTTCCAGTTGTCAGTAACTATAGTCTTGATGGCCTTCTGATTTTCATATGCTATCTTTGAAGCCATCATGGAGAGGTGTGCATGATATTTGCTATTATTGGGTTTTATGCCTGTATCAAGATCAATTCTTCTATCCAAGATGCCAAGAAAAGATCTGAAATTTGACGAGTCTCTGTCTGGGCATTGTTTATTTCCTGCAAAGTATATAGCAAGCGCTTAGGTTATGTACCAGCACATTATACATCATTATTTTCATACAGAATTTTTTTTTTCTTTTTCTTTTGAAATGAGTATGGAGCGTCTGTCACTTCTTTTTTCAATAAAAGAAGCAAAGTACATACTGTGACCATATCCACTATAGCCCTGACTGGCCATATATGAAGAAATTCCATGACGCAAGATTAAAAAACTGTATCTGTACTGTTATCTCTGTTGCATTAAAACATGGAAATGTTGCATCCATGACGATTTCATGAAAGTGGTGATTAAGATATAACAGTTCAAATATAACAATAGTGACCGAGAGACTTCTTAAACATGCACATTTTCATATTCTATCTTTGCATCCATCCATGGTATTTTTTTTTGTAATCTGAGAGCTTTCATAAATGTTCGATTCATTCATAATATAGTATTAGAGACTGCTCTCAGTTGTTGAATTAAGATATAACAGGAGTGACTGACTTGGAATGACTCATAAATTGGTCAAAAGTCATATTGTCATCATTTGGTAGCTTTTATTCCAAGTTATTCCTAATAGCATTAGGAAACTGATATATATCAAGAATGATCGATGTGAATTAATGTTTGATTCTAATTCTCTAATGGTTATAGAATATAACAGATAAATAATTCTTAAAATTTCTTTATGAGCTTATTTTTTACCGACCCTTTCAAAAATTACGAGATCACTTAAATATTATACATATATATATATATATATGCATGATTGAAAAGCTAACTATACTAAAAGAAAATTTTATGCAAATTTGGGAGATAAGTTTATTACATGATGTTTTTAGATTAGTAGCATCTAGCTAGAAAGAACAATTGAATATATAAAGCACATCACTATTTTGCATGAAAAAGGAGAGAAGAAAAAAGAGGTATGAATAATTTATTTGAAATTTCAACCAATTTGACAAATCATATCCTGATTTTTCTAGCAATATACAATAATTTCTCTATAAAAAACATCGTTATGTAGTTTCCATAAACTTGTATAGCCAAAAATATATTGAATATTCATGGGTCTAGCACTATCAAAGATGTAAACAATTCTCCCTGTCATATTATATTTATGCCGTATTTGCTAAGAAGTTTGAACTTGTGTACCTTTGAAGATATAAGAAAAAAGTGTCTTGAAGCTACTACCACTCATGTAATAGCAGTTGAGCCAGTTCTCAATCCTTTCTCCCAACCGGGCCATTCGTTTGTTCAATTTAAGAAGAACCATTTGCACAAAAAGTGACATGGCGAGTGCCAATCTATGCAACAAGCTATGTATCTTGTCAGTTCCTTCAGGACAATCTACTGCCTGATTCTTCCAAACGTCACCGGTATACAAGAGATGGAAGAGATCAAACAATGACACTTCCTTTGGTTTCGAAACCCGGAAGTTGTTAAAGGTACCATTATGATAATGATCCATTTTTTTCATCAGGGGATTCACAGTTTCAGAGCGCGAAGTAGATAGAAACAGAGAGGTATTTGCTCCAATTTCTTTGTTTGGAAGCAAGTACTGGGTTATATATATAGCAGTAGAAGGCAAGCTATAGTTAACTCTACTACCAACAGTCCATTTAAAGAATTACCAGTAAAGTCACCACTGATTTTCTGTTAAAGAGACTACCCATGCAAATGCATTTCTCCTTGCATATCTTATGTTAGGTTACTGTTATTACTTAATTTACTATCTGATAAGTTATAAGAACTATCGATCTTTTTAATTTTCTATTAATCTGGCTATTGTTTTGTCATTTTTTTTCCTGAATTAGGAGATTACTTTGTATGATATAATTGCTCATAAGAAAACATTCGGCGTCATGACAGCCTTACTGTCTCGACAGTTCTGACACTCGCGAATAACTTTTTTTGTTAATTGCATTCTTTATCTGTCAACTGAATATATTTAATTGTCATCCACTTCAAATTAACAATTTTTAAATTTTTTTATGAAAATATTTAATTGCCATTTACTCCAAATTAACAATTTATATATATTTTTATGAAAATATTTAATTGCCAGGCACTTCAAATTAACTTTTTATGGTGGTCAATCCGTCTCGTTCTCACAATTGGAGAAGGTGCTTAACGTAAAAAAAGAAGGAACAAAATTGTGAATCATAAGTTGGTCTTTGTTAATGAATTTTTAAAACTCTTTTTTGACTCTAGGTATCTACAAAAATGAGTGCTTTACGTGTTTGGCGATAAACTTTTGAATCAACCGATTAGATCCCTCAAGGTATGATGAACATTCCAATTTGAGAAAAAGAGGTACATAAAAGTGTCAAGTAATTAATCTTGTTTAGTAAGACTAAAAAAGATTGAAGATTCCAAAACAATGGCTTTTCCAACAACAACAAAAGAATATATAATTAATTGAGGCATGCACATGCTAAGCATCATCTTGGGGCTCAGCTCGTTTGCCAAGTCGGAAGTGCCGTGTATCCATTATATATAGAATAATGTTTATATTATGAACAAACTTTTCTGAAGCATTTGATGAAATGTATTAATAACATTCACTACAGGAAAATGTATTCATTATTTTTATTTTAGGAAAATGTATTAATTATTTTTTATTTTAGGATATTATACTCTCGGTGCTTGTAACTCTTTTCTCCTTTTTTTATTTTTTCTTTTCTCTCTTGTAAAACTCTTTTTATTGATTAATAAAAATTTTGTAAGGCAAAGTCTTACTCTTATAAAAAAAATACATTCACTACAGTAAAATGCACGTCCATGCACTATTTATATTCAAGAAGACAAATGCAATAAATGTTATTTACATTTAGATGGTGATGCTAACACCCTTTTGCATTAGGACGCATATGCAAAGGCACCAACACAAATAATCTTGTGGTAAATAAGTTTTTGCATCCGATTTTTTTATTAACATTAACGCTTTATTCACATCAGAATAGACATATGCCAAATTCACCGTGCAAGCTATTCGTTGCGCATGGCGACACAACCGTGACGTTAGTGGCGTACGGAACTTTAAGGCCACATAACATTGTTCACGGATTGCCTGTCCCTTCCGACCTGGTTAGTGTGGGCATCGATGAAGTGGTTGAAGGCCAAGAAGACACACTTGTTCCTATTCCACTAAACGGATTAAGTTCCGCGCATGAACATAGCGGTTATTTTCTCACTTGGCCGACATCGTTAGTCGAGTTGTATACTCCCGAGCAGGTATTCAATAATTTTCTATTTTTTATGTAATTAGTGTGAATTCCATACTTACGTGATTTAAGCGTAGAGTACTCCCGATCCGAAAAGAAAAGGAAAGGACCGATGGCAAGCCCAGCTCGTCCTCGTAGGCACCACTCATTTTCAATGAATTCCTGGCGCTCCTGGACGAATCGGGCATGAAATTGTACAATACGGTGAGCACCTTTTTCTTTGTATTTAGAGTAGAAAAAAAAATTCAATTGTGTTATAACCTGACTTGAATTGCATTTTCATAAAATCTAATTGAACATGTGATGAACCAACGAGATGACCAGACTGTATTCGAGTTCGACAATTAATCTGAGTTTGTTCGGTTTAGATAGCGTGCACTACCTGCCAAAGAGTGGGGTCATGGACCTCCTCAAGCCGGGTTCTTGGCTAGGCGCCACGCTTCTTCAAACGTGGTGCAAGTAAGGATCAACAAACTTATTATTAATTCAAATTATCCAAATTTAAATTCAAATATAATTGCAATTTATTAACATACATGCAGGACTCCAGCGGAGCATCTTGAGAGCTTCGGGACCTTGTCGAGGTTTGCCTTTCTTGATCTTGCCTGTTGCTCGATGATTAATTTGATGAACGATTTTGCCTCTACGGTGAATTACGTTACGTCATTCTTCTCGGCTCTCCAAGACTCGTCATCCATTATATTTCTGTCGTACATTCAAGGGTTAGAACAATTATCCTTTTTGATAATATAATAACTTATTTTCATTAAGTACTAACTACATTAAATGTGAATAATTGTAGCCCCCATTTGGTATCTGATTGTTTTGCAAATCTCATCCGACCAAATTTATTTTATTGATTGGCAAAACAAATCGGGAAACAAGCTAGACATCTTTTCGGTTTTAAATGCATAAGTTATCCCAATCTCAAGCACTTATAATATATATAGATGATTAGTTGTATTGATTTTCACTTCTATTAATTTTTTACAAGGGCTTCGACAATACTATCAACGGATGCAATTGAGCAGAACGAGCAAAATTCGAGGTCAAACAACTCAAGGTACGTGTTCTATACGTATTTTGAATTGTATTCGCAATTATATCAATTTAGTAGGATTTGAGTCTTTTATTAAAATAGTATGTTACTTTGTAATTTTTGTAGAGCCCTACACAACCCAATAGCTGGGAGTGTGGATATTACGCAATGCGATCGATGTATCAGAAAGCTACGACGAATCATGATGCTTCTAGTTTGAGATCGCTAAAGTTTAAGGTGCAAATTATATTTTAGATTAAATTATTTACACATTATTACTTTGTGTTATTGAATTTCAACAATAACCCTAATTTCTTTCAGGAACTTCATCCGTATCATTCTTCGTATTCATCAAGCGATATCGTCGAGGTAAAAACATTGATTTGCAATTTTGTCAATTATTATTTGTGATAGTGTGTATTTGTGACTTTGGAGATTTATGATATACATTTGTATGTTATATTTGTGATTGTATGCACTTTGACTTTGTGATTGGATGTGATTATATTTTGATTATTTTGTATGCATGTATTTACTTTAATTTGTTGTTATATGAATTTTTATTTATATGTACTACTGTATGTATGTGTGCATGCTGTAATTGTATGAATTAATGATGCACACTGTATAAGGCTAGTAAAATGGACTAGCCACCCAAAACAAAAAAAAAAAACAAAAAAACTAATTAAACCTTTAAAACCGGACCCTAACATGGAGTCCAGTTTAAAAGCATAAATATACGAAACTTCCTGCATAACCTTTTAAATCGGACGCCATGTTAGGGTTCGGTTTTAAATATGCTATTAACAGCGGACTCTAGGTTGAGGGTCCGGTTTAAAATGTTTTTGTAAAAGTGGATCACTCTGTTGTAAAAACATCTTTATAAGCAGACTGGTCTGGTTTTAAAGGGTAAACTATTGACATCGGCCATGGAGACTTTAAAAAGCCCTTTCTTTTACAGTAGAGTGCAGGCCGCTGTAAAAAGGTGTTTTGGTCCGCTTCTAAAGGTTGAATATGTGGTAGTGTGACTAGTTTAACTGGCTTCGTTAATTAGCAGACTGTTCATCCATATAAAATATTCCATAATAATATCAGAGTGACAATGGTGGTCAATCCATCTTGTTCTCACAATTGAAGAAGGTGCTTAACGTAAAAAAAGAAGGAACAAAATTGTGAATCATAAGTTGGTCTTTTTTAATGAATTTTGAAACTCCCTTTTGACTCTAGGTATCTACAATTACGTGTTTGGCGATAAACTTTTGAATCAACCGATTAGATCCCTCAAGGAAAGTATGATCAAAATTCCAATTTGAGAAAAAGAGGTACTTAAAAGTGTCAAGTAATTAATCTTCTTTAGTAAGATGAAAAAAGATGGATGATTCCAAAACAATGGCTTTTCCAACAACAACAAAAGAATATATAATTAATTGAGGCATGCCCAAGCTAAGCATCATTTGGGGCTCAGCTCGTCTGCCAAGTCGGAAGTGCCGTGTATCCATTATATATAGATAATGTTTATATTGTGAACAAACTTCTCTAAAGCATTTGATGAAATGTATTAATTACATTCACTACAGGAAAATGTATTAATTATTTTTTATTTTAGGAAAATGTATTAAATATTTTTTATTTTAGGGTATTATACTTATCGGTGCTTGTAAATCTTTTCTCTTTTTTTATTTTTTATTTTTCTCTCTTGTAAAACTCTTTTTATTGATTAATAAAAATTCTGTAAGGCAAAGTCTTACTCCTAAAAAAAATACATTCACTATAGAAAAATGCACGTCCATGAACAATTTATATTTAAGAAAACAAATGCAATAAAATGTTATTTACATTTAGATGGTGATGCTAACAGCCTTTTGCATTAGGATGCATATGCAAAGGCGCAAATGCAAATAATCTTGCGGTAAATAAGTTTTTTTGCATCCGATGTTTTATTAACATCAATGCTTTATTTACATCAGAATAGACATATGCCAAATTCACCGTGCAAGCTAT
This sequence comes from Eleocharis quinqueflora, assembly GCA_964058865.1. Classification (NCBI taxonomy): domain Eukaryota; kingdom Viridiplantae; phylum Streptophyta; class Magnoliopsida; order Poales; family Cyperaceae; genus Eleocharis; species Eleocharis quinqueflora. The sequence goes on along the minus strand of CAXKVX010002810.1, from coordinate 10,376 downwards.
TTCTTGAAAAAAGATACGGGTCAAATTAAGCTGTCAAAGAAAATGTAAAACATATGTTTCGCTATTTACAGGATATTAAGAGAGGGACACATCCGCACCGACCGATGGAGATGGTGATGATGATGATGATGATGATGATGATGATGGTGGTGGTGGTGGTGGTGACTATGACGACGGCGGCGACGACGATGGCATTGGTGACGGTGTTGATGACATGGAGATCTAGTTCTTAGGGTCTCGTGCTTTTAGGACTTATCATTATATTTCGTTTGATTTAGAACTATGTATTACTATGTGTGACTTATGACTTTGTGCTTGTGTTTCTCGTTTTTTATTTGTATGTACCGAACATTATGTTGGACCTGCTTGCTTTAGATGCTCTTTGCTTACTTGATTGCTTGCTTTAATTGTTATACTTTATGCATGTCTTTATATGTGCAACATGTCAACGATTGAGGGGGAGCGTTACATATATGTGGTGCTTAAATTTGTTAAAATTCAATATGCATAACTTGAAAGGGAGCAAAATGTATGATTTATGTGTTGTTTGCAAAATCATTAGAGCATTGACAGAGGGGGAGATTTAGTTAATATCTATCACAATCTTTTGCTCGATTTTCAAAAAGGGGGAGAAGTTAAATGGCTTTAAAGGTCATATGCATGCACATATAATCACTAGTTTTGCAAATCGACAAAAGGGGGAGATTGTTGTGTCTAACAATGTAACGATGTCTCTTATTTGTCGATTTGCAAAACAATCTTGAATTTTACCTCGTTCGTGTGTTTTGAGTTTGTTGCAGGGACTGTATAGCAAAAATGGATATTCGGAAGATTGTAGAGTGCAACATGAGCATATGGAGCAAATAAAGATTTAAATAGGACTAAAGTTAATTCATATGTAAAATCAAATTTCGTTAATATAGGTATGATTAAGCTTGAGAAAATTCAGATTTTGTACTAACCGTTATAACCCTTCTTAACCGTTATAACGATTAGCTCAATCGATTTGCAATACCAAATATTCATGTTTCTCCAGAACGAACCGTTACTCAACTGTTACCAACCGTTATAACGGTTAGATTCATCCCAGACTTACAACTTGTTACTTTGGTTCAACCGTTATAACGGTTTCTAAGCGTTATAACGGTTTCTAAGCGTTATAATGGTTAGATCAAGTATTTGAATTCGATTTGTGCTCTGTTTTGTTCCAGAGAAAACCGTTACGTAACGCTTTGCAAGCGTTATAACGGTTTCATTAACTCAACCAACAAACTGCAGGATTTTGTACTAACTGTTATAACGGTTGCCAAGCGTTATAACGGTTCGGGACAAAATCTCCTGTTTGGAAGGTTATTTGCTGCTGCTATATGTACAAATTCTTTCTTTCTCAATTAATATTTTGAAAAATACTAAAACCCTAGCAGCCTCCATTGCTAACCTTGAAAAGCTCTCTACAAACTCTCAAAATTCTCAAGTTTAATTGACTCAAAATTAGCCAAATATTTGTGAGATTTGAGAGATCATCACTATACTACTTTCTTGTGCTTTGTGTTCATTGTACGAGTCTAGTCTCTAATCTTCGTGTGCAAAGAGCTAGATATCGATCCTTGTAAAGGATTCTATTTGGTGATAGTGCATACGACTTGATTCTATTACCAAGTCGGGGGATCGGAAGTCCCGAAGACGTAGGCTCGTCAATAGCCGAACTCCGTTATCATATCGGTGTCACGAGTTTTACGCACTGTTTGATCTTTCTAAACTCTCTTTACTTTAATTTCTGTAATTTAATTATCTTGAGTAGATTGGGTGATTTAGTTCTAATTGAAATTGAATTTGAATTTGCAAAAAGAACTCTAGAATTGCATTGTGTATCTATTCACCCCCTAGGTAAATCATTATTTTCCACCACTCAATTTTTGAAATTCAAATATGCTGGTTAGCCTGAGAATGTTAGATCCTCAATTTCTAAGCTATTTTTCACTATTACCTATATATAAGCGAACATTTCTGAAAATATTGAGAGGTGTTATACCCCGCCTCTCCTCTCTTCGTCCCTAGGTCGATTCATCTTTGTATAATTTTTTTGCTGACCAATTTTATGAAGTGGCTTGTCTATTTCAAAATATATGAATTCTAATATTTAGATTAATTATAGATAACAAGTATATTTTTTTTAGAATAACGCTAAATGAAAGAAAAGTCGAAAACTTAAGGTAAACATTGCGCATGGCGACACAAACTTGACGTTAGTGGGGTACGAAACTGTAAGGCCATAGAACATCGTTCATGGAGTGCCTATCCCTTCCGGCCTGGTTAGTGTCAGCATCGATGAGGTGGTAGAATGCCAAGAAGACACACTTGTTCGTATTCCACTAGGTGGATTAAGTTTCGCGCGTGAGCATAGCGGTTATTTTCTCACTTGGCCAGCATCGTTACTCGAGTTGTATACTCTCGAGCAGGTATTCAATAATTTTCTATTTTTTATGTAATTAGTGTGAATTTCATACTTACGTGATTTAAGCGAAGAGTACTCCCGATCCGAAAAGAAAAGGACAGGCGCTGATGGCAAGCCCAGCCCGTCCTCGCAGGCACCACTCCTTTTCGATGAATTCCTAGTGCTCCTTGAAGAATCGGACATGAAATGGTACAATACGGTGAACACTTTTTTCTTTGTATTTAGAGTAGTAAAAAGAATTCAATTGTGTTAGAACCTGACTTGAATTGCAATTTCATAAAATCTAATTGAACAGGTGATGAACCAACGAGATGACCATACTATATTCAAATTCGACAATCTGAGTTTGTTCGGCTTAGATAGCATGCATACCTGCCAAAGAGTGAGGTCATGGACCTCCTCAAGCCAGGTTCTTGGCTAGGCGTCACACTTCTTCAGACGTGGTGCAAGTAAGGATCTACAAACTTATTATTAATTCAAATTATCCATAATTGAAATTCAAATATAATTGCAATTTATTAACATACATGCAGGGCTCTAGCGGAGCATCTTGAGAGCTTCGGGATCTTGTCGAGGTTTGCCTTTTTTGATCCTGCCTATTGCTCGGTGACTAATTTGATGAATGATTTTTCCTCTACGGTGAATTACGTCACGTCATTCTTCTCGGCTCTACAAGACTCGTCATCCATTATTTTTTTTGCCGTACATTCAAGGGTAAGAACATTATCTTTTTTGATAATATAATAACTCATTTTCATTAAGTACTAACTAAATTAAATGTGAATAATTGTAGCCCCCCATTGGTATCTGATTGTTTTGCAAATCTCCTCCGAGCAAATTTATGTTATTGATTCGCAAAACATATCGGGGAACAAGCTAGACATCGTTCCGGTTTTAAATGCGTAAGTTATCTCAATCTCAAGCACTTATAATATATATAGATGATTAGTTGTATTGATTTTCATTCTATTAATTTTGTACAGGGTGCTTCGACAATACTATCAACGGATGCAATTGAGCAAAACAGGCAAAATTCGAGGTCAAACAACTCAAGGGACTTGATCTATATGTATTTTGCATTGTATTCGCAATTTGATCAATTTAGTAGGATTTGAGCCTTTTATTAAAATAGTATGTTACTTTGCAGTTTTTGTAGAGCCCTCCGCAACCCAATTGATTGGAGTGTGGATATTACGTAATGCGATTGATGTATCAGAAAGTTACGACGTATCATGATGCATCTAGTTTGAGATCGCTAAAGTTTAAGGTGCAAACTATATTTTAGATTAAATTATTTACACATATTATTACTTTGTGTTATCGAATTTCTATAATAACCCTAATTTCTTTCAGGAATTTCATCCGTATCCTTCTTCGTATTCATCGAGCGATATCGTCGAGGTAAAAACATTGATTTGCAATTTTGTCAATTAATATTTGTGATATTGTGTATTTGTGGCTTTGGAGATTTATGATATACATTTGTATGTTATATTTGTGATTGTATGCACTTTGACTTTGTGCTTGGATGTGATTATATTTTGATTATTTTGTATGCATGTATTTACTTTAATTTGTTGTTATATGAATTTTTATTTATATGTGCTGCTGTATGTATGTGTGCATGCTGTAATTGTATGAATTAATGCTGCATGCTGTGATTTGTGCATGCTATATAAGGTTAGTAAAATGGACTAGCCACGCAAAACAAGAAAAAAACAAAAAAGTAATTAAACCTTTAAAACCGGACCCTAACATGGAGTCCAGTTTAAAAGTCTAAATATAAGAAACTTCCTGCATAACCTTTTAAACCGGACGTCATGTTAGGGTCCGGTTTTAAATATGTTATTAACAGCGAACTTTGGACTGAGGGTCCGGTTTAAAATGTTTTTGTAAAAGCGAATCACTCTGTTGAAAAAACATCTTTAGAAGCGGACTGGTCCGGTTTTATAGGGTAGACTATTAACAGCGGCCCATGGAGACTTTTAAAAGCCCTTTCTTTTGCAGCAGAGTGCAGTCCGCTGTTAAAAGGTGTTTTGGTCTGCTTCTAAAGGTTGAATCTGTGATAGTGTGACTAGGTTAACTGGCCTCGTTAATTAGCAAACTGTTAATCCATATAAATTTTCCAAAATAATATCAGTGCGACAATATGATGGTCAATCCGTCTTGTTCTCACAATTGGAGTAGTGCTTAACGTAAAAAAAGAAAGAACAAAATTGTGAATCATAAGTTGGTCTTTGTCAATAAATTTTTGAAACTCTTTTTTAACTCTAGGTATCTACAAAAATGAGTGTTTTACGTGTTTGACGATAAACTTTTGAATCAACCGATTATATCCCTCAAGGAAAGTATGATGAACATTCCAATTTGAGAAAAAGAGGTACTTAAAAGTGTCAAGTAATTATTCTTGTTTAGTAAGAGGAAAAAAGATGGAAGATTCCAAAACAATGGCTTTTCCATCAACAACAAAAGAATATATAATTAACCGAGGCATGCAAATGCTAAGCATCATTTGAGGCTCAGCTCGTCTGCCAAGTCAGTAATGCCGTGTATCCATTATATATAGAATAATGTTTATATTATGAACAAATTTTCTGAAGCATTTGATGAAAGAGAAATGCTATTATGCTTTGCAAAGCACATGCTTTGAAATTGTGGATCATTGGATCACGCTTTGTGATTCGTGCGCACATGATGATTGAAGATCCAATGGTCCACAATTTCAAAGCACGTGCTTTGCAAAGCATAATAACATTTCTCTTTGATGAAATGTATTAATTACATTCACTATAGGAAAATGTATTAATTAATTTTTATTTTATGAAATTGTATTAATTATTTTTTATTTTTGGATATTAAACTTCTCCGTGCTTGTAACTCTTTTTCTTCTTTTTTTTTTCTTTTCTCTCTTGTAAAACTCTTTTTATTGATTAATTAAAATTATGTAAGGCAAAGTCTTACTCCTCAAAAAAATACATTCACTACAGGAAAATGCACATCCGTGCACTATTTATATTTAAGAAGACAAATGCAATTAATGTTATTTAAATTTAGATGGTGATGCTAACAGCCTTTTGCATTAGGACGCATACGCAAAGGCACGATCGCAAATAATCTTGCGTTAAATAAGTTTTTGCATCCGATTTTTTATTTACATCAACGCTTTATTTACATCAGAATATACATATGCCAAATTTATAGTCATTTTCATCAGTTTGTAGAAACAAATATTATTTGTTTGCAAGAAGGTCGCTGATGCAACCATCTACACTAACATTAGCTTTCTAAATGTTGATATTAGCTTCTAACAATTTGATTATATCTTGTCTTATTGCATCTGTCAATGTGATGATATATTTCGTTTTTTTTTTTCATATGTTGAAGTGATGATTGCATCTTAAAATTGATGAATCTTTTTTTGTTGGTGTAGCTCCACCTACGCTAATAATTATTTAAAATAATAGTTGTCCTATTTTCAGAGAACTTTTTTTGCGTTTCTTTCAATGATGTTTAATAATTTCTTCAAGAATTGTTGTTTTTTGAGGATTGCTAATTAATCTCTCTTGTGTGGTAGTGACATTATTTATCTTAGTTAGAGTCTAAATTTGTGTTAAAATCGATTGTCAATAATTTTTAAATATTATACTTATTAATAATAGGTGTCAGAATTAGATAACGTTGAACATTTCTGTAATATATCAAAACTGGAAAACAATAAATTATTACTCAATTGATTACAACATATAATTGGAAAAATTTAATAATACAATATTTGTAAATATAAATTAATATTACAATAAATAATTATTACAAAAAATACATTTGACATCGTGACCACCTATTTAAAAGGAAATAAATTCAGAAGAAACACATTATCTTCTCATCTTCTCTAGAGTTAATTAATTATTAACCACGCCCATCACAAGTAATTCGTTACAATGCCAACAATGAATGCATATGCCTTTATATTTTGTATATATACTGTTGAGAAAACAACATAGACTGACTGGTTTACTGGATTTCCAATCTCAGTAGATTGAGCAGAAAAGCTGTTATCTAATTGCTTTTATCAGCATGGTCTACCATATTTCCCAGTGTAGTGCAATTGACATAGTCTTGGGGGCTATGTGGTGGCAAGCCGGGAAAGATCAATGCGAGAAACCTTCCGATCCTCAGCAACCACCCCTCGTTGTAAACGGGACCTTTGATGTAACCGATAACGAAACAACGAAGGAACTCGAACATAGCCGTGGCGTACATGGGTACCATAGCCCACAAGGAGAAATAATTCTTGTTTGGTTGATCCGACAAGAGCTGCAATTAATATTATTGAACAGATCATTAAAATAAACAATTTTCTATAGTATGCATGAATCATGATGCAACATAACAAAGGCAGAGATAAAAAGAGAAAGATACTATTATACTAACCTCTCCTCTATATAAGCAGTTGTAGTACTGGCAGACATCTATGTGCTTGAACGAGAGAGTTCTATCATCAAAAGGAATTCTTGGTACTATATCATTGCCATAGACAAGCCTAAAGTATCTACTCTTTGGTGTATCCAAGAAGCCCTTCACAAACGTTCCAAACGCAGCGTCGCAGACACGTGGCTGACCAAATGTATACACTCCTTCTAGCCTTTCCAACAAATCCTTCTCTTCGTGTAATGCCAGTATACATGGAAATAGAATAGCCAATGCACCCCCCAAGCTATGGCCAGTTACCAAAAATTTAGCATTTTCATTTCGTTTTAACACTTCTCTTAGCTGGTCTCGTATCGCGTAGTAAGCGTATGTGTGTTTACTGTCATACGTTATCTCTTTTGGCCATCCGTTCGCCTTTTGTAACCCGAGGGCTTTCATAAAGCCGCCATGGATTCTGCCTTTGCCAGATATAGCATACCATGAGAAGTCAATATCCGTTGTCCACTGAAGCGCATCGAATGGTTTAGTACCGCAGAAAGATATAACTACCAACCTGGCATCTACTGGCTTGTCACAGAACATGAAAGCTTGAGTGGTTTTTTCACCTTCAAATTCTACAAGAGACAATTTGAGGTCGATGTCAATATTAGTTAGCAGCAGAACTAAAAGAATATTGAACTGTTGATATCTGAACTATAATTAAACACCAAAATAGCCAGCTAGCTTGTTGTGAAATTATATTGCTCATATTTAATAATTGTATATATATTAATGATTTAGTATCAGAATAAAGCTAATTACCGTTATAACAATCAAAGTACTTCCAGTATTTCATCTGCAAAATGAAAAGAAAATGGCAGAACAAACTAATGAATATGTTTCTCTGAAAAATTAAGTTTATTTTTTAATGAAAGATATTTGATATATCCTAAGTTACAGCAAGCATGCGAACCTTCCACTTATCAGTAACTATAGTCTCGATAGCATTCTCATTTTCATATGCAATCTTTGCTGCCATCATGGAAAGGTGTGCATGGTATTTCCTACTATTGGGTTTTATGTCGGTATCCAAATCAACTCTTCTATCCAAGATGCCAAGAAAAGATCTATAATTTGACGATTCATTGTTCTCTTGCCATGGATTATCTCCTGCGAAGTAGATAATAGCATTCATTTGGATTATAAACCAGCATATTGTATATCGATTCTTCATACAGAAATTTAAATGCATGTTGCATTAATTCTATACAAACTTAATAATTAAGCTAAATTTAAACGCTATCTGTTATGGTATGACTTATATTTTAATGTCTGTCACATGGCTAAGTTAAATTATATGATTATACCTCGAATATGTACTTATTAAATATATAGTTTCACAGCTCGCGCCGGCCTTGCATATTAAGATATAGCTGCATTGACTGACTTTGAACATTAACTTGGTCAAAGTCATATTCTCAGCATTTGGTAGTTTATACAATAGAATACCCAAAAGTACCGTACAGTGAACCTTACTCAAAGCACAACATGCACAAGATCATTTTTTTGAAATTTCAAGTCAATTAAAAATAGCATATAACGTTTTAATTAGAAACTAATTTTGATAAATTGGGACTTCTCCTTGTGGGATAATTAATAAAGGATTACATAAATTAATGTGAGATTTTAATTTAGTTTAAAGAACATATGAATAAATAATACTTCAATTTTTTTGTACAAACCCTTTCGAAGTTATGATATCCACTTGGAAGTTCTACATATATATTCGAAGAAAATTTTATGTAAATTTGGGGAAGTTTTGTACTGTAAACCAGATTTTCTTCGACAAATAGTATCAGAAAAAACAATTCAATATATAAAGCACGTCAATATTTTTTCAAGCAAAAGGAATTAAACAGGAAAATAAATTAAATATGAGGTCATCTTTCCAGGGGAAATGAATAATTTATTTAAAGTTTCTACCTATTAGACAAAAATACATCATATGTTTTTTTTTTTTTTTTTGCAAAATACAATAATTTCACTATAGAAATCCTTACATAATTTCCATAAACTTGTAGCCAAAAATAAAAGTGCGCAACACTAACAAAGATAGAATTAACTTGCCTATCATATTATAATTTCTACCATATTTGCATTTGCAAAGAAGTTTGAAATTATATACCTTTGAATATATAAGCTAAAAGTGCCTTGAAGCTTATTCCATTCATGTAATAGCAATTTAGCCATTTCTCAATCACCATTCCAAACCTGGCCATTGGCATCTTCAATTTAAGAAGAACCATTTGCACAAAAAGTGACATGACAAGAGCCCATCTTTGCCACAAGCCATGGATCTTATCGGTTCCATCAAGACAATCTATGGCCTTGTTCGCACAAATGTCACCGGTACACATGAGATGGAAGAGATCAAACAATGACACTTCCTTTGGTTTCAAGACCATGAAATCATTGAAGGTATCTCCATGACAATGATCCATTTTCTTGGTATCCCCTGTTTCAGAGAGAGAAGTATAGAGAAACAGAGGTGCTTGCTTCAATTTCTTTGCTTGAATATAGGTTATATATAGTAGTAGAAGGCAAGCTATGGTTAACTATACCACCAACCATGAACCATCCTTACATATTATCATACTGCAATTGGTTACAGAAGCGGATGACTTTTTCCATGCATGCATATCTCATGTATATAAAAATTATTCAATAATTTAATATCCTGAATACGCCTGACAAATCACATCACGGAGAAAATCATGCATGGCAAATCCACCTCGTTATCCATGTGTTAGTTTAAGTTAGTCTAGCTTTGTAAATAATAATTAGGTGAAGTTAATTAAATTAAGACATGTACATCAGTACATTAGTAGACTAAATCTTAGTAAACTATAAGCTTTGTAAATAATTAGGTGAAGTGTAACTTAGTCTTTCTTTTTAGATGAAAATTCTAAGTAGACTAAATTACTTTGCTAAAAAAATAAAGTAATAATTGATTTTTCAATTTCATAAGCAGGGTACGTAATTAAGACAAATACTGGTAATTAATATCAGTATGACTTAGGTCAACTGGTCTTATCAGAAGACTGTTCATTCATATTTAAATATTCCAAAATAATACGGTGATGATCAATTGTTCTTGTTTTAATTAGTGTTGTGCTAAACCCGCGCCGGGTCCCGCCCGTTACGATCCGCCCGTGTCCGCCGGGTCCCAAACTCGCCCGTCTGCCAGACGGGTCGAAACCCGCGGGTCAAACCCGTGACGGGTCAAGGGCGGGTTTTTCCCCCGGTTCCCAACTCGACCCGTATTAGACCCGCCCGTGTCAGACCCGCGTCAGAACCCGCCCGACCCGCACCCGTCGCACCCGTCGTGACCCGTGACCCGTGACGGGACCCGCCCGCCCGCCCGACCCGCACAGACCCACAAATTTTGAATTTTTTTTGGAGGGATGCGATTTGGACCGTTGGATTTTGATCCAACGGTTCTCAAAATCCCAAC
>CAXKVX010002809.1:0-41770 GCA_964058865.1 Eleocharis quinqueflora | reverse complement strand
CATCTTTGTTCTTAATCTGCATAATTATTAAATTCTCCATTCTATCAAATTCCAAATATAGGAGAGCTACTAGATGAAATCTCAAGGGGAAAAAATCACGAGTGCATCTGGTAACCTAATAAAGTTGAATAGCATACAAGCCCAGTCATCTAGATTGGGATCGCCATCCAGTAAACAACTAATCCACCCCACCCGCACCCCCACCCGCACCCTCACCGCCACCACCACACACCACAACACAACACACCCAAAAGAAAGAAAGAAGAAAACCATGACTTTTCTCAAGTCAAGAGCACATACCAAAATATTGACTAGCTCGACAAACTTCTTATAGAGATCAGGCAATGCGCTCATGTTCAACTCTTGGATAAGTCTACCACTCTGTATAAGGCCATCCACCTCATCAAATATAACCTTTATAACCCTGCAAAATAAACGCAAGGAGTTTACATATTTGATAATTCAAAAGCTTACTCTACAAGTAAAGTCACATGCTAGCTTGACTTATTGATGTTATATAATATTGTTCAGGAGATGGCAGGGTTGGTATACTATTAAGAGGATCAGTTTCTTAGTCAAACTAGAGCTGCCAAAACTTTACCAATTCAAATTTAACATACTAGTTTAACAGAAAAAAATGAAATACAATTCAGAAAAGATCAATTCTGCAGTTGTAGGCCACAAAGCCAAATTAACCAGAAACTGGAAAGTTCTGGAGCAAGAACCTCAGCATAGATGAACCAACCATTAAAACATGATAATTGACAGGAAAACATATTTTAGCCCAATTTATCATGGCAGAAGTTTCATGATAAATGATCATGTTTTCATTTTTAGCAACTACACAAGCGAAAGTAAGATTCAGGAAAAATCTTATTCCCAAATAACTCGAATTGCTCACTTTTTCTCTTGCTCTCCTTGGACCATGTCTGTGACGATGCTTTTAAATGATCCATAACATTCACGCACAGCACAAAACATATAATAATCAGAATCCAGTCTCTTTTTAAGCTCATGGTCATTTTTATTGCTCTTTTCAGCCATGTCAACTGCTATCGGAACCTGCCACAACAAAAAAAGCAACTGTTTACTTGGAATTACTTGCAAATGTTAACACCACACACGTCGATGTAGGGACAAATTGTTTATGCTGGCAAGACTATCCATCAGTAAACCATGAAAGTTATCCATTTTAATTAAGTATACCATGTTGTTCTAATGTACTTTTCTTTTCTGTATATTTATTTTCATGTAATTTTTTTGACAATCATCAATTTGTCTACCATTGGTATCAGGACCTTCAGCAGCGCCATCCTAAACAATTAATTTCTTTTGGAAGCTCAACTAATAGACAAGTAATATGTTTTACCTTGCTTGCGAGTAGGAATGGAGGCCATTGTATAAGCTTAAGAGCTGGGTCTGCAACATATGGAACTAGAAGCAATTCCTTTTCCCTGATTCAAATGAAAACAATTCATGTAAGTTTTCAGGGTTTTTTTTCTCTTTCTTTTATAGTATATAATGAAAAGAATGCCAGATTTTTGTCAGCCACAAGGTTGACATTTTTTCCGGCCGAAGCGTTGACACTTCTCATTGGTGGGCAATTTCTGGGTGAATTTTTTGGGCAAGCATTGGCCTTTCACTAATGATGATTATTGCAATAAGAGAAATTGGAAAACGAAATTCACCTGTCACTAATGAGATCTTCCTCTCGGAAACTAGTAATTATCTGATTCCACATCTGTGCAAACCTTGCTTCCATTATCCCCTTTTCTTCCTCAGATATCTAAACAGTAGATTGCATATTTTTAGAAGCAATGCAAATATAGGAAGTATAGAAAAAATGTGTAGGTTGAAAATTTGAAAGCTTGCAAACCGCTTCAGGCTTCTTGTTGGTTAAATATGCCCAGATCCCTTTCTCTCGGTGAGCTCCTGTTTTCTCCACTGGAACTAACCGATCACTAAATGCACCAGGTATAGATTCAAATCTGGACCGTAGCATTTGTAAAGTTCGAATCTGTTCATTTATTGAAATGTGAATAAAGTGGCGCTTCAGATACTAATATACCCACAATCATAATGACAGTAGAACTCAGATTTAGAGGTAGTAACAGGACTCAAACTCCTTAACAACTTCAATGCATTTCTAAGACCTCTTATCAACAATCACAACAAGCACTTATCTCACCTTAATGGACATCTACATACAAAACAATTATCATCTAGGAACTACTTAATGAAATGATAAACACAAAATTATACTTAAACAAATTATCTACATGTATGTTTTAGTGCAATTCTATTGGGTTTCATTTCCATGAGAATGTTGGCTCGCCAAGCCTATCACAACAATTTTTTTCCTGACTTGGGACATGGACGGAATTATTCAAAGTAGAGGAGAAGCATATTAGTACAATCTTAACAATGAAGGAGATATTATTGTACTAATTAATGAGGAATCAAGCATATGCTCCATATAATAGATCTTTGGGAGAGAGTGATGAGCATCATTTAAGAAGAATACAAGCTGTACGAAAAACTAGTTGGTTTATGGCCGAGAGATCGACTATGGAGGCGATTTTCTTAACAAAGGCAACTTATTAAAAATCTACGTGAAAGAAAAGAAAGATCTACACATTGTATTCACCAACTAGGACAAAGCATTAAGCAACAATATTGAGGAAGATCATACGGTGGACATTTGAAAAGAACAAAGTTCCAACAAGGTGCGTTACCCTAATAAGGATACATACGATGACGTTGTAACTAGTGCCAGAGCATGTGACAATGAGATCACTGGCTTCTTCATTGAAATAGGATAGAGCCCTTACATCTTTTCCTTAGTGATGGAGGATGATATCACGAAGGACATACAACAAATATTCTATGGTTTATGCTCTTTGTTGATGATGTGGTGCTAGCTGATACAAATAGAACATGTGTTGAAAATTGGGTAGATAGACTTATTAATTGAAATGTTTTAAATATATCATGACTAAAATCGAGTATATGAGGAGCTAGTTTAGCTATTTTAGGTAAGAGATAGATGTCAGTTTGAATGAACAAGTAGTGTCCAGAAAGAACACTTTTAATCAATGTTATAGAATCAATGTTATGGAGTGACAACGAAATTGATAAAGATGGTTCACCATGTATAAAAGTGGGGTGGATGAAATGACGACAAATATATGACATCTTATGTTACACGTCGCAAAAAAGCTAAAAGGTTAGTTTTATGTGACGACGATCAAACATGTAATGTTGTATGATGCAAAATGTTGAAATATTAAGGGACAACACGTCTCAAACATAAGTGTACCGTATGTTGCAATGGGTCTGTGATCATACAAGAAGAGATCAAATTGGAAATTATGATATATGTAACTAGGGATGTTGAAATGGTTCCATTTATTTGGTTTTTAACTGAACCAATGAATTTTGGATTAAATGGTTTGGTTTTTCGGTTTAAATGGATCGATTCGGTTGTTTTATTTGGTTTGATTTGTCTTTTCCAAAACCAACTAAACTGAGCTGACCGAATTTATTGATTTTTTGACACTTAAAATGAATTTTTTTGATTGAATATTTTGAAAAAACATCAACATATTTTGGATGGAATTGATTAATTGAACAATCGATATAATGCCAACAATTTATACATATCTTGAATTTTTTACATATATTTCATGTCGTTAGTTAACTATTTGTATATGTATTGAGTTTTGATATTGTTAAAAATCTTATTTTGGTTTCAATCAAACAACTGAAGTTATTCGCTTTTACTGGTTCAGTTGACAAACTTAATTCGGTTGGTTTAGTTAGAATCTTGGAAATCAAAATTTTTTGGTTTGCTTAATTTTTTTATTTTAACCGAATTGACCGTTTGAACACCCTTATATGTAACAAGGTTCAAGTAGCATCGATTGAAAAGACTCTTATCCAACACCACTTCGCTTGAGATGTATGTGTAGCGTGACCATGCCTTTAGTATTAATGCATAGTGCATAGCAGAGTTCTGAATCGTGTCAAAAGTACAAATAAAGATAGGAATCAACAAGACTGACGTGGAATGAAACAGACTTAAAAACATATAATGTATCCAAAGAGTTAGCTTTAGATAGGAATGCATGGAAATTAACAATTTGTGTACCAGAATCATTACATATGAATTATAATTTAGGGGTGGTACTATAGGATTTTAGTTCGGAGCTAGGAACGTAAAAGCGCATGTTTGGACTCCTAGCATTTATAGTTTAGTTTAAATATTATTGTTATTGTTTTTATCAAAAAAATATTATTGTTATTGTTAGTGTTGTTACTGTTATTATCGATAATATATTACTATTTATTTTATTATTATTCTCTATGTTGTTTTTTCACTACTCCGATTGAGTTTCATCTCCAGCTTACTCAACTGATTTGGGACTAAAGACTTTGTTGTTGTTTGTATGTACAAGTGCAATACCAAATTTCAGATTTGACAGACAATGGGTTCCTAGACAATACAAAAGGCATATTCGATGGACCAAAAAAGTCTTAATGTATCTACAGTTCACCAACCTCTCCAAGACGTCTAGAAGCACCATAAAGTCCTCCAACTATAGTAGAAAATATTGCATACCAAATTTGTGCATCCATAAAATAAACCTGGAGGACATCGAAAGATAAGTGTATTATATCATGGATTGTAGATAGAGTACTTAAGCAAGAGAAGTCCAAGTACATACTAAAATTATGGGAGCCCACAATGCAATTAAGACACCAATATTGTTTTTTGCTGAAATGAATGAATAAAATTTTGTGAGTCAAGGGATTCAATGATTAATACATTGTATTGGTAAGATTAATACATTGTATTGGTAACATTTTCATAAAAAAACCTACCATTTCAGATATTGTTCACTTGCTTAATTGCAGTTTTGGTAAATGCGATAAATTACATTGAGGCTTATTAAGTTGATGCTTAAGTGCAGAAACAACAGTTAATTAGGTTCATTGACATTTCTCACTCCAGAGCAGCCAGGGTCCAGGTGTATAGTTTCTGGAAAATTTCACCCTACTGTCTTACCATGTGGGAAAAACTCATGCCATTGGTACGTGTTAATAGGAGTATTCATGATAACTTTAGTTGGTCCAACAAGAGGTTTGATCTGCAATATAAATTAGTATTAGTTCAAATGAGTAGAAATTTTTTACTACTAACTATAGTAGCGAAGTCCCCTGCTGACTGTTGCCACACAATTAAAAACAAGTAAATAGTAGATAAAACCTACCTCTACAAAATAACTGAATGCCATCTTTGCCACCAGAAGCATCACCCAAAACAATGTGTACCTGATTAATAAAATTTGAAGTTATGGTTCTTTGAATGGGACAAAGTAGTGTGAATAAGCTCTGTCAGCAGAAAGTTCCTAGTATGTCCTTACATAAAGAGGGAAAAGAAGCTTTCATGCATTCCCCTGCCAACATAGAGGCGAGGCTGAAAAATTAACAAAGTAGCAACTGTGAGTACCCACTACCCACTAATCTGGTGAAAATGCCACTTGGGCTTTTCATCGAACACTTCACGTGCATTGGATGAAATAAACCTATACATTTACTACAACAATTGATAAAGGCACGACACACCTTTTTTTAACGGGTACAAGTGACCCAAATACAACATCTACAGAGGTATAGTTTCCCAAATACAACCTCGACAGAGGCAGAGATAACAAGTTGTAATTCATAAATTAGGTGGAGGCTCCTGTCCACGCGCTAATGGTTTCAAAGTTCAGTTCTCACTCATTGCGCATCACCGTCTCTATATCTGCATCTGTAGTGCGTAGCAATGCACGTCATCTCTAGGTAACGTTGTAGCCCACCATTAGACCATTAGCGAAGATTGTTTGAAAACGGAGAAGAGGAAACAAAACTCCTCTTCTTTTAAAGGCGCGCGCGCACAAACGCGTTTGCTGTGGTCAGAAAAATGAGCATGCATTTTGCGTACTTGCTCTTGCTGAGCACCTCAACTCTCCGGAATTCCGTATCTCTGCGCGCATTTTGATGTTAGCATCGGATTAAATATCAACGCTATACAATGTTGATCTGACGGTTAACCCCTGCAGAACGAGCGCAAAAAAAATGCGCGCGGTGGATTTCGTTTCCAACTCTCCGATGCCTCTTGGAATGGGCTTTTCTGGGCCGATCAAGTTGGGAATAAAACCCAACACTATATTCATTGACCGTTTTAACAAGAAAATGAAATTCCTTAAAAAAAAGAAAGAAATTATAAGCATTTAGCCTCTTCAAATACCTCCTTGATTACTAACTATAAAAACGCACTCGATTTTGGAATTTATCACATATCAAATTTTAGGCCAGAATACTTCTTTCATTCCTCTAATAAACAAAGTCAGATTTAAGAACCCCGGTCGGCCTGGGTACTACTCTTTTTGTTTTTATGAAAAAGGCACTTTCATAAAACGGAAAAAAATTACAAGCAAAGCAATAGAACTCTAAAGAAACAAAACAGAGGCTTTTGCTATTGCACAAATTTTGGTGCACGCAAGTTGCTATGATGCTCTGTCTTCGTTTAGCAATTGAAATGATTGTTAATGCGGCTAGTCCAGTAGAGCTTTGTTAGTAGAGATATCATTTTGTATAATATCTAGCGTATTTCGCATAACAAAGAAAAATAAAGATTATTACCTGAGCCCACCACATAGTGAACATAAACACCCATTTATTGGAGCTCTCCAGTTTAATTCTAAGTTGAGGAATGACGAACAAACTAGCGGAGAGAAAATGTGGCGATAGGTAAATGAGCACGGCAACTATGTAGAGTGATGGTTGGCTCTGGCCATCTCCAAACCAGCCTTTGATTGTTCTAGCAAATCCAGTAGGGTTGCTTAATGTGTAAGCATACGTGACCGGTAATATGATCAACCATGCAGCAGCAGTTACTACCTTCAGAACATATCTGAGTTGAACTGCAAATGTCATGCTCTTTCTTGCTTTAAAGTTCATCACCAAATGTAGGAAGGCTACACAGAATAGTAGGAGAACTTAGAAGGTTCAGTGTTAGCAAAACAATTAATTGAGATTGATGTAACCGCAAGAAAAAACTTGGGCAGCCAATAGGATCAGTAAGGCTAACTTATTTATTTGTTTATTATCATACATTTTCAATTTTTTTTCAGAAATGATGGGCCCTTAAAATTAAAGGTACCTGGAACCAACAGGTTCAATCATGATCATTTTGACATGTTGTATTGAATAATTTGGCTTACATTGTCCGAGATTCAATATTGCAGACGTAATGAAGATGCTCAGTATTTTTTTTAGAACTTCAGGATCAAAAAGACCTCCAAGAGAGCCACCGTTCCAAGAAAGAATTATCATTATCTATCAAAAGAAATTGAAAATTAAGATATCAATGAATTTTATCCACTATCACTTACAATTTCTACACTCCAAGTTAGCACCATGAGCGGACAACTAATTAGATCAAAAGGCTAAGAGTTGGATACTTCAGTGAAGAGGGTACATAGATTTCATAAAGAAGAGAATAGGTCGTACCTGCAAGGCTAAGATTAGAAAAGTCCACATTCTCTCAAAACTTCGAAAAATATGCCAAAAAGAGCGTATCTCCACGAAGTTTACTTTCCCTGGCCATCTGTCTAAAGTAGGTCTTCTCTCCTGACAACAACAGACAATTAGCATATCCGAAAGCAAATGCGATAAGTTACTTATATTGTTGACTAATGTTATGGAATCATCATTTGTAAAATTAAAGTGATTACTAAATGAATAATTAAAGGGCCATTTTTTTGAATTAAATTCAAAGGATTTTACTGGCATACATTGAAAGTATCTATATATGTCGCTATGACAATCAATTATTTAATACTTGGTAAGAATAATATGCTTGGATGTGTGCATGTCTGCGTAACTAAAATTCTTACTCCATTTTCTTCTTTATCTTTGTTTTTTTCTTGAAAGAAATCAGCTTCTGCTCGCATTGGCCAACCCAGGCGAAAACAATCAACAGACCTAGGCACTGAATGATTATAAAATACCGAATAACAAATTTAAAAATTATTTGTGGAGAGATTTTAAAAGTTTCAGTACCAAAAATATTCATTCAAGTCGTCGTAGTTTCTCCATTGAGAATGTTTTGCCTTCTCTGTTTTACTCTTCTTGGCTTCCTGAGTGTATTTATACATAATTAATATTTCTAATACTAAAGCATACACATATAGCTGGAGATTGCAAGATGGTTGGAAATTTACTCTTTCTATAACTCTATAAATTGGGGTCACCACTTTATTTAAGAAGGCTTCTTCATCACCTCCATAGGCTGGTTTTACAGCTTCTCCTGTCAGGGCACTAACATTGCCAATGAGCATGCCATACATTTCAAAAGCCATCTACAAAGTACCACAATTAACACAAGAACAAAAACATATCTGTTACATATAATACAAGTATTATGAGACATCTAACACCTAATCTAGACTATGATGTAGAAACGTACATGATGATAAATGTAGCAGAGACACTCTGGCATAAATCTCAAGTTTGCAGCTTCTCCCCATATAAGAAGATACAGGCTCATATAAAGCAATTTACGTTGCTGTATCTCTTGCTGGATAGTTGGCAACCTGACATCAAAATTTTGTTAGAAAACAAAATGCAAATTATTGCATACTGTGCTCTTAATGGACAATTAAACAAATGGTAGGATGAATGAAAATTTGCCAAGGAGTTCTCACTGTTTTACGAATTGAAATATATAGATAAATGGTGCTGGTCTATTATATATATGCACAACCAAAATTTCATTTGTTTCATAAGTATGACATCAGCTAACGATACTCGAAAATGATGCGAACTAAAAAAGTTACAGTTCAAGTCAAACACAGTACACTACATTCTGAGAAAAAATATTTATTAACTAAAACTTTGATAATTTTTCAAGTTAACAACATACTAGTATTGATCATTTACTCAGAGAAGCTTACCAAAGGCTACTTTTGCGGCCCAAGTATTCGCACCATCTCTTGTAGTTCTTAAATAACTTTTTCATCACCATATCCAAAGCGTGCTCATGAATCTGTAAACAAATGAAGAGAAACCAACCTGCTGTAATGACCCTTTAAAAGAGGGAAATGACTTGTGAAATATTACCTGTAAATACCACCAAATGGTAGAAGTCTTTGAAGCTCTACAGGAAAAATAAAAAGAAACAGGAATTGACCTTAAGCTGTTGTTCAGGACGCCGTTGAGCATGACGTATATGTACATTCGCAAGCAACAAGATAAGATTTTCTCTTTGGTTGGCAACATTGTCCTTCTGCAAGGTAAATAGTTCCATGAGATTTGAAAGGCATCATAGTGAACTATGGCATGCATTTTACCAGTAATGTGCTAAAATTTGACAACATAGAATACAGTTGTGATACCTGAAACCCAAACATTGCTTGAAGCCAATCAAGGATATCCTCATTAATCTTTGGTTTATGATCCTTTGGCCATGGGAGACCTCTCATGTTTCGAAGAGCATTCGCGGCTGATTGAATCTTGATATTGAAGGTAAAAAAAAGAATTACCATTAATTACAGATGCATATTTGGAATTGTCAAATAACTTGTGCAATTTAGAATTGTAGCAGTACAGATCAAGAATAACCTCTGGGTATTGCATGATTGCCTGATTTGCACTGTCTGGATCAAGAGGCAGAATATTGTATGGAGCATAGATATCTGTTTTTTTATCTATTTCTTTCTTCGTATCCAATATCTAAAACATAATATTAATTAATAATAATTCACCTTAGTTTAAATAATGTAAAATTCAGGACCATAAACTTTAATGCACCTTACCTCTTGTTCTACTTCAACAGCTTGTGAAAGATTTACAGCTTTTAACACCTCAAAGAGCACACTAGCTGTTTGATATGCCTTGGTTAGTTGTTGACTGCACAAATAACACGATCATATAACTAGTGAAAAGGTTCAATTGAAACAATGAAAGTATCCATTTTCAGCACAGTTTTGGTTGTGTACTGTTCCCGTGTATCTAATGGGACTAATACCTTATTTAGGCCTTTTCAATGCCTAATTGTACACTTTAGGATAGACATAAGCTGGATTAAAATTAGTGACTTAAGTCTGTACTGGGTTTTAATTGGACACAAATGCACCTTGAGGTATCTCCGTATTTAAAATGTTCATAATTAAATACAACCCACAAAAGGAGGTCAGTTACTGAGCCTAATTGATGCAAAAATAAGGACATAAATTGGAGCATAGTCAGCTTTTCTTTTACTCATTCTTCACCCTAACAATTTTGTTTCTCCTGAAAATTTTCTTTTCAAATAGTGTGAAGTTCAAATTATTCAGATGGTGAATTATATAATAAGGGACCCACCGGTCAGCTTTTTCACCCGCAGTTTGAAGTGCTTGGATGTACTTTTTGTAATACTGCTGGTAAAAGTTCTTCATTTCTCTTGCATCATTCTTCTGGACCCTTCCCTTTAAAGTGGGATCGTTCTCCTGACAAAGTGATCAATTTTATGAAATAAGTTATAAGAAAGATATTAGCTTCAGCATAACATTTTGCATAGGGTCTCTTATGTCAAGTCTTTATTTCGCACTATAATGTTCAAATGACAGATCAAATCTGCTCAATATGATTACCATGATAAGATTTTCTAGAAAACCAGGTTTTATTTATAATTTAATTTTGAAATGATCTGAGTGTGTCCTAATCTTGTCTATAGAATATTCAATAGTATGCCTGTTCAACATGGTCGTTTTTCCTTCAACCAATAACATAGTATAAAAATCAAACATCCTAGAACTTTAATTTTGTACATGATTATGGTATAAAGGTTATTATTTAAAGCAGTTTGAATCGATTGTTTGAACATTTTCGCTGAAATAAGAAATCCTATTCAATGCGTTGAATTGTGGCTCAACTCTCTTTTGTGATGTTTAAGAAGGGCAAACGACTAAGTTCCCCCCTCTTCTAAATTTAATTTTGTATCATTAATAAAATTCACTACCTTTGACCACACTATTTATTTCTTTATAATTGACAATATTTCTTAGCAAAGGAAACAAAAGCAATGTCTTTGATAGGAGCTACAAATTTTTATGGTGAACAAACTTTCTCCCAAAATGCACAAAGATGGAAATGAAATAGAAAAGCATGTTTCAGTATTTGCAAAATTGCAAACGAATTGAGTGTATATGACAAACCCTTTCAAGTCGCTGTAGTAGTGCCGTTTTAAATTGGCGGACGCCACGGCCACTTGATGTTGGGTCCAATTTGTGAGCCTTCTCAAATGCATAGAATCGACCTATCCATTCATTAAGCCCAATAATAAGTAGTGAAATAATTGAGAATTGCTATTAAAAATGTTGTAAATTTGAGCTTTAATTATTATTTTCATCTGATGACCCATTTAGACTTAGCTTTAACGGTATTCTTTAATTAATATTTTATAGGGGGCCAGTGTAACAAAAAAAAGTTTGGACGAAGGACGATCATTATTGATTTGATCGGATGGTTGTTCTTAATTTGATGAGAAAGTTTTCTGACCAAAATATTATTATAAGAAAAGGTATTATTACATTTCATATAAGATTTCAGCAATTTTATAATTAGTAATGCAAGGTATATCACCTCTCTAATTCTACTAGTAAACAGGAAGTATCACTTCTTATATCATAGAATAATTTCTAGAGAGTAACAACAATTCATGCTTAGTTTTTTTTATTAATACTAAATGTTTAAATAATTTGTCAAAAAAAGTGTGCCTCGTTTTTAGATGAAATAAAAAGAACGGTATCCATGGTACTGCTCCTTAATATATGCTTTATCAATGCTTTTTTCTGCAAAATAAAATCTGAAACTAAAGGACCGGTACTTGATACGTACTAGTTCTTTAGTTTTCAGAATTTGTTTTACACAAGAACAGTTCTTCTATTTCATCTAAAAAATTACATATTTTTTTACAAAATATTAAAAAGATTCCTATTGATAAAAAATCTGTTTAATGGTCGTTCAATCCCAATCGAAAAGATCACATCACCTGACATAAAATTCATCCCATTCATCACTATGAATATACTACGACCTCTAGATAGGCACAACTTGCCTTTTTTTTTTTTCCTTTAGTAAGGATGAGATCAGAGCAATTTATTGAAAATGACGAGATACTATAGAGCACTCAGACGGTCAGGGCTAATGGGGAAATAATAAGTAGATAAAAAGATAACAAAAATGTAGAGGGCCAAAACTCAAAAGAGAAGCTTCATTGAATGTGCAACAGACAAGCACTAGAAAGGAGCAGACAATTTATATATGAAGTACATTTAGATGTCCCGATCAAGAAATAAGCTATTGGAAAAATGGTCCAATAGACTAGTTGTTTAATGTTATTAATTATTGTTTAAATTGATGAGAATTGAGAAAGCTGAACTTTATCAAGAGGAAAGAGTGGCAAAAATTAGCAATAAAATAATATATAAATTCATTTTATTTTTGTTTATCATGCATCGATCATTTTTTTCCTTACCTAACTATAATGAGCTGGTGACCTATATTTTTTTTTTTCCTTCTTCTCTTTTTACAGCTTCTAATCGATGCATTTTTAACCGTTGGTGAGTAATGAGTCATTTTCCCTTAATGCTCATTTAAGCCACAGATTTCGAACTGATGTGATCATTAGGGTAAATTAGTATTGCTTACTAACTTTAAATCAATGGAAAATATTATCAGGGGGCAGCTGCTAAGTCAGCATTTTATGAAAATTGAGTAAATATATGGTGTTATTAGGAACACCAATGTCTATCGTGTTATTAACTCAAAAAGATTATTTGACATCTTTAAGTTTCGATTTATCATGTCAATAATTTCTTTACATTATGTATTATATTGGACAGAAAGAAAATATTTTTAGAATTTTTTTAAGTACTCATTTTAAAATCTTAAAAATGACTTCAAAGTAATAATAAAATAATCAATGTTGATACATTAAACTAGGTCATTTTAAAAAAATTCAAAGTAGCTACTTAAATTGCTCTAAAATCAGAAAAAATTGTTTCCCACGAAATTTTGATATAAAGAAATTATTAAAAATGATAAATCAAAATTAAATATGATTAAAGAGATATTTGAGTTAAGAGCACGCAAGACTTTGGTGCTCTTAGAAGCACCCTAGCTTTACTCATGAAAATTTAATATTACATAATATAACATAACCATCATAAGGTAAAGTTACTTCTCATTTTTTTTCCTCTACAAAATGTCTTTAAATTATTTGTTTGAGTAGATGCCTAAAAAAATGAAATCTAATAGGATGGCTTGGATCTGAAACGTCAATTCAAGTGGCTTAATAATATATGTATATCAAATCTTGTAAAATACTTTACTATTTTTTTTAGCAATGTTTTATGATTATTCAAAGATGACCCTCTTGGCATACAAGAAATTATTTTAGAGTCAATTTAAAAAAAATCATTAACAATAGTAAAATGAAATTCTAAAGTAGTAAAAAAATCCTACAAATTCTTTTATACAATTGTTTTATTGAGAGGCCCGAAACCAACTACCCCACACAATTTTTCGTCCCTGTCCACCACGATACGAACGTATGGGATTGTTAAATGGTCGCTTAAGGATTTATAATTTTTTAATCCACCTTAGATGGTGTTTGTTGATTGTTGGGTACTTGGGTGGATCCATTAAATTGTGTTTTGTGTTAGATTTAGTTTAAAAATAGCATTAATTAAGACTATTTACACACTAATTAAGATCAAATATATATTAGCAAAGATTAAGTTGCACAAAAATATATTAATTTTAATACTTAAATCAAATTATTATGACTGGGTTTGTTTAACCCGCTAGGACCGGATATGGGACAAACATATTATAACTCGACTAAGAAATTATATTGACTTGTATCATTGACCTCTGCAGCACAATAAATAAATAAAATAAAATAATTCGATTTGCAATGAGATAGCATTTTCTTTGGGAAGTACTAAAAGTTCCGAAATCATAGGTCTTCCTTCTATTTCTTGGATCTCTCCAATCACTGTGCACCAAGCGTTCTGCTACTCTATCCCTTACTCCCTTTAAGAAATTGAAAAGTTTCCTACTACAACAAGTTCATAGAGCTTTACATGTAACGAGTTGCAAAACCAACTAGCCTTTCAACTCACCACAAGTAGCGCCTCACGAAAAAATGTAAAAGAAGAAATTGGGTTAACATTTTTCTAACAACCTAAAACTACCTGATCAAAATGAGATCAGCATCAAACAAACTGCAAGCATCTTTTCGCATTTTTCCGTCTTTTACTCATTGAAACAATGATTAGACAGTTTATAAGTATTTTTATGTATAGGGATCTACAATTCAACGAAAGTCTAACCAACACGCAACTTCCCCGATTAAACAAAGGTATACTAAATCTAAATCTAAATCTAATCTCAATGAACTAACTGCAACAAGATGCACACACACTTCACTAATATTGAAAGAAAAATTAAGAACAAGAACTCACAGAGATAGGCAACTCTCGGATTAGTAGCCTCAACCTCATTTGCAACACGAAGAATGGGGGCAACCTCAACGAGAGAAGAAGGTACGACCTCGCTGAGATCATCAAATATCGACTCTCCCAAATTGCCGGCGGTTTGTGTGCGAATCAGCCTTCGAGGAGGGGGCCGCAGCGTACCGGTGCGAGATAACCCGCCGGAGGATGTAGCCATTAGAGATGATTATCACCTCCAGTAGGAAGTGTAATGGGAACAGAGAGAGCAAGGATAGAAAAGGGGGTTTTAGTTTGGCGGAGAGTGAGAGAAC
Organism: Eleocharis quinqueflora; assembly: GCA_964058865.1. Lineage (NCBI taxonomy): Eukaryota > Viridiplantae > Streptophyta > Magnoliopsida > Poales > Cyperaceae > Eleocharis > Eleocharis quinqueflora. Next base: position 26,907 of record CAXKVX010002809.1, on the reverse strand, counting down.
TGAGCTGAGAAGAAACTGTGAAATTGTATAGAAAGACTGGACTTGTAGAAAGGAAGAGTTGGTGCTAATTGTGGCTGGTGGAGAAGAATACAAAAATGTAAATGATATACATCTACTGATTAGACCACCTGATTGGTGCTTGATGAGTTAAATCTCGTCAGTGCTTATGAGTGATGAGAGCAGGGATACATGTGTACTATTTGATAATGCACTAACATTTTTAACTGTTAATTGTTAAATTAAAATTATTTACACATGCAACATTACCGATACCAGAAAGAAGAAACTATCATGAATGTTAGGCGGGATCCATAAATGAAAACCAGTCACAGTTAACTGCTTTGAAATTATGCATATATATTCATTTTTATTTAGCAATCAAGGATTACAGTAATTTTATGAAAACTTTATATATTTATAGAATTATTCATATCAAGCACAAATAAAAATCATATATCATGTATAAATTAATAAAAATTTATAGACAATTAATTAAAATGTTATTTAACAAAACAAAAGAATATTGGTTTATAGTATTATTTATAGTAAAATATAAAGGAAATAAATATTATTATTCCGTGAGCTAAGATGAGTACACTGGATACTCTAGCTTATTTGGACCGTTCAATTTTTTGAATTTGATAGAAACTGATCACTTTAACTTTTGCAGCATTACTTAAGAAATCATTTTTCACCAATCGCGAAAAGTTGAACGGCTCAAATGGACTAAAGTATCCAGTGTATCTATCTTTTTTAGAGTACACAAGTTTTTGCCTTAAAAGTTATTATAGTTAATTAGGCATCACTTGAGTTACAAGACTATTTACTTATTAGCTATATGGTAAACACATCTTACAATAAACGTGCAAAATAAAAAAATTGTTCATGCATTAAAATTGTATTGTAGTATATTTTCAGTAAACTTGCTGTGTATGTTTGATGTTCTTATTTTTAATAAGAGTAAATATAATGTCTTCTCTTAAAAGCCTTCTTACATTCTCTTCACTGGAAAACAAAAACAATTAATGCTCTATTATGTATGTTATGTTCGCTCTACTTCATAACTTTATAATTAGGTTTAAAGTATTTATATTTAAATTCGCAACAAAACTGCTGTAAAATTTCTAATACCAAAACTTGCAGCATAATTGTTGCGAGTCTTTATATTAGAAAAATAAAGTCTATATATTATTATCTGTAAGTTTTTATATTTAAATTTGTTGAAAAGCTGCTGCAAAATTTTGTAATATAAAGACTTGTAGTAATATAAATATTTCAATCCTAAATATAAAGACATGCAGGAAAGCAGACAGAGCAGAGTGAAACTGAAGCGGATGCAAAAATTGCAAGTTTTTATACTAGAACAATAAAATCTATATATTGTTGCATGCAAGTCTTTATGTTTAAATTTGTTGAAAAATAACAGCAAAAATTCTAATATAAAGACTAGCAGCAAAAAAATAAAGATTTACAGTAATATAAAGACTTGGATTCGACAGAACGGACATAACACTTTTGTTGCAAATTTAAACATAAAAACTTCAGATCTAAATATAAAAACATATAGAGGAGCAGACATAACAGAACATTAATTACTTTTGTCTTCTGACGAAAAAGCGCGAGAGGGGAATGGTTAAGGAAAAGCTGTTAGCATCACCCTTTTAATAAATTGACGTTTCCCAAAAGTTGGTACGTAAATTTATCAAGTTTTGCCCAACTAGTGATAATTATTGTGATGAGAAGTGCATTTTGTTATTTCAAAATCATTGAAAAAGAGATTGCTTGCTTGTCTAAATCCTAATAAACGCAATTAAGTTTGCTTTAAAAATTCTGAATGTTTAGATTTTTCATATTTATTCGGAGAAATTGTGTTTTTGCCATCTAAAAACACTCAATTTGTGTTTTGCCATTCAAAAACTTTCTCTTGCTAAAATGTCACTCTAAAACACTACTAATTTCTGTTTTTACCACTAATCACATTTTTATCATTTCTTAATTAAAAATCAATCAGTTTTTTTTTTAAATACCAATTCTATACCGACTCCAATTAACAGATCACTATCTGGTATCAGGCCGACACCGCTTCTCAAGCCGACACCGCTTCTCAAGCATCCTCACTAGTACATCAAGTAGTTATCTAGAGTTTTGGACAATATGTAATGCACTTAGGAATATGTTGTACCAACGTGTTTTAGCCACTGGATCGATCTCTCTCCTTAACATAATCTCTAGAACATCCTTTGACTTGTCAATATCATTTTCTCTACATAGTGATTCCACAAGTGCTTTGTATGTCACCTCCGGAAGTGTATCTCCGAAATGATCTCCTTCTCTGAATAGATGGTATGCCCTCGTGCAATATCACTGAGACAAAGCCCATGAATTATACAATTATAAGAAACTGAACTTGGGGTGAGACCTCTCTTCTTCATTATGCATGTACCTTTGTTTCTTTCTCTTTGTACCAGCTAAAGTAATACTGTACCAGCTAAAGTAATATTGTACCAACAACTCTCCAATACAAAAATCTTGTACCAGCAGAAAATTCAAAAATTACAACAACTCTCCAGTCTTAATTTGCTATATCAGCAGAAATATTGTACCAGCAGAAATCTGGTACCAACAAAAATCTTGTACCAACATCATCCTCATCCCTCTGGTGTCGGTCCTTGATGCCTTCTTTGCGTAAACACATAATAGATGGTATTAATGTAGATTTGACTTTTGAAACTAAACACATTTGCTGAAAACGATTGCTGGTGAGGATTATTGTCAACGCAACATATTGGTCTTCACATGTGAGAAGTGGCACGAGGGTATTTCAGGTATTTTAATAAAATTGTTTTTTTATTTCTCATAAATTGCAAAATTATGATTAGCGGTAAAAACATGAATTAGTAGTGTTTTAGAGTGGCATTTTAGCAAGAGGAGGTTTTTGGGTGGCAAAAACACAAATTGGATATTTTTGAGTGGCAAAAAAAAAAGATTTTCCCTATTTATTCTTAGTCAACTAACTGACTAAATTAAGTTTTAATTTTTTAAGAATAGTAGTTAAAAGTATTGGAACAAATAAAAAAAGACAGAAGTATCGATATAAAATCTCAATGTATTTCCCGTTCCAACAATTATAATATTATATTTACCCTTCATAAATACAAAACTCTTGTATTTACCCAATTCATCATAAATTACATGAAACCTAACTCAAAACTCATTAAATATCTATTATAATCCCATGTTCACTATATATTATAATATTTCATAGGAACATTTTTAATTAAAAAAACATTTGTTGTCAAAGTAAAAAAAACATACATGTTGCATTTATCATTTTCTTTCATATTTCTTGAATTTCTAATTTGAAGTAATTATTATTTACATGAATATGGTAATAATTTTCAAAACTTCATATATCAATAAAATTAAGTAAACAATAACTATCGATTAATATTGGTGAATAATTACAATTTTTACATTTTTCAAAAAAATTACAATTATTACAAAATAGTTAACATTCACGTAATTTATAAATAACATTATGATTAACTTTTTAATGCAAGATACTCGAATTAGTCACTATCACATTGAGAGGAGATGAAGTTACAATTAAAGTTTCATAATTTGCTGATTAATATTGTTATTTGTGTAGGTTTAGCATTGAATAAATTACATATTTGTATATATTTTATGTATCTTGAACTTATTTTGGATAAACATGAGACTTTTATAATTTTTTTAAGTGTAAATATGATATCATAATTTTTAGAAAGAAAAATACGTAATTTTAATCTTTTTTAATATAGATTAAATTCTGTCAAACAACAACAACAACAACAATAATAATAATAATAATAAAAATAATAATAATAAAAAAAAAAATAAACAAGAAGAGCTGTAAAACTGTTGCTGGCGTTGCAAATAAATGAATAACGGTGGTGCACTGCATGCTACAAACACGGTGGATTAAGGGAGTGAATTGGCCATTGGGTCATGATATCCCAATAAGAGATTGAAAGCGACGAAATAATATCCAAAAGAGTAAATCCAAAAAACAAAAGGCGAAATAATCTTCCTTGTATCGTCTTTGTCCACGATTGAAAGTGAGAACGACATTTGTGATTTGCATTATTTTGATTCTCCATCCAAAATCCAGAGGGCGAACTCGTTTTTGTCTGATAATTCGGAGGGATACTGCATACAATATTCATGTACCTGTCGAACCAAATTCACTATATACTAATAAGCAATTTGCTAGTATACACCATATGCTCTTAGGTTTCCTCAATCTCTACTTTTGTTGAAACTTTACACATAAAGTTGAAAAGTTAATATTATTTAGTAAAGAAAATATCGATGTTTAACTTTTAAAGCATTTTTCTTTAAAAAAGAATTAGAGGATAAAAAGCAGGTGAATTCGGTATATGCTAAATGTCTGCTGTCATTCATTTCCGATCTTAGTAGCCCCTGATTTACTCAGGGACTTACTAACAGTCCTTCTTACACGTCTTTTTTATATGTTTCTCACTAGAAGACAAAAATAATTAATATTTTGTTCTATCTGCTTTAATTCTGCATGCTCTATCCGTTATGTTCGTTCTCCTGCATATTTTTATATTTAGAACAAGTCTTTATATTAATATTTTTTCAATATAAATATTCACCGATTCCAAATAATTGAGACTTGCGGATTTTGATATAAATATTTGCTTGTTATAATATAAAAATTTGAAGTTTTAATATAGAGACTTACAAGTTATCATACTGAAACTTATAGTTTTTAATATTGAAACTTGCATGTTATAATATAAAAACTTTTTTGTTATCATATATAGACATTTTTGTTCTAATATAAAAATTTGCAGATTTTAATATAAACAGAGGAAGTGAGAACAAAGGGAGAAAAGAATGCGGAGAAAGAAGGGGGTGAATGAAATTTTTTTATCATGTAGTAAAGAGCGGTTAAGAAGAAAAAATTATAGTTAAAATGTATTTTTTGTTCGTAATGAGGGTAGGGTTTTAATAACGGGGGGATCGGGTACCCGTGGATCCGACCCATCCAGATCCACGGGTACGGCGGGTCCACGAGTACGGCGAGGCGGGTATGCACGGGTCCGAACTCAAAACCCCCAACCCTACTCGTGATAAATCCGGGCGGGTCAGATCCGTCCAAATTTTCGAATTTTTTTATTTTTTGAATTTTTTTTACTTTTTGAATTTAAAACCGCACATTATTTTAATATACATATTTTTTTTTTCGAATTTTTCTGAATTTTTTTTGAATTTTTTTTAATTTTTGCACGGTTCTACGGATCGGGCACGGGTGGATCTTGGGACGGGTCGGGCACGGGATTAGACGGGCAAGGGTATACACGGATTTGAAGGGTTTGGGGCCAATCCGACCCGTGCTAAATACGTGGATCCGAGATCCACGGATCGGGTCGGATCCGGACACGAACACAAGTCGGACACGGACGGGTAGACCCGCCCGGATTTTTTTTAAACCCTAAATGAGGGCTTGCAAGGAAGCGTTAAAAGAGGTTATAATTACTCATTTATTCAATAATAATAATGTCACCGGATCAAAAGTTACCTTTCTTTTTTAGTCTTTATAGCCCCCAGTATACTCTTATTATTGATAATGACCTCGATGTAATCCTGGCGTGGGATACAACTTAATTAATATTTAGCGGTAGTTTGGTAGCGCTTCCAAACCAATTGTTTACATCAGTGAGAGAACTAATTATGATTATCATGTACGAACTGAATTGTCATATCCTTGTCATCAGTTCATAACCTAAATGAATCTAACCGTTCATTTTACACCAAGAAATGTAGATCAACCATTCAACCCCCCTTCTTTAAAAAACAAACACATTAGTCTTGTCAAACGGAATAAATTTAGGTTAATTAAAACGATTAAAATTTCATTCACTTCACCCAATTACTTCTTTCTAAGAGATGCATTATACAACTTTGCTTTAAAAAAAATAGAAGATAAGAAAAAAAAAAACAATTCATAACTACCAAAGACTTAACTATTTTCAGGATAGAGAGCTGATACGAAGATTTCCAATTCAATATTCAATTTCGATACCAGATTAACATGCATAATAACTGAAATAATATGTAAAACAAATTTATTAACATACATAACAATATAACATTTTTAGATACAACAATCGAGCTAACATGTATTGTCAATTTTGTTAATTCTCTCTAAAAATTTCTATATATGTTGCCTTGGATTCATTATTCCTTCAAAGATTCTTGCTCGTAGTAATTACATCTACCTTCTTCTTTGTGCTGAACCGGTGAATTTTAGTTTCTTATCTGCTGCAGATTTTCAAGCTCCGAACTGTACAAAATTAACAACTGAAGCAAGTATAACGAGCAAGGTTAAAATAATATACATATGCGGTTATGTAAATTTAATTTTCTCAATAAATTGATATTTAAGTTCCTCAATAAATTATTCATATAAAAATCTTGTAGAAATCTAATTTCGTGATTTTTAAAGATTTTTTGGTATTTTTTAAATATTTTTTAAAAACAGCGCAGAAATGACACTTTTGTAGTTTTAAATCTGTACTGCTTTTAAAAAATATTTCAAAAATAACAAGAAAGTGAATAGTGGTTTTGCGAAGATCGTGGTAATCTGATTTATCATTTTACACCGGATCATGAGATTAGTTTTTTCGTCTTTTCCCATGAATATTGAGTCGTCATGAATAATAATTTTCGATTATTTTTCGTGACTCACGGTAACCTGATTTATCATTTTATTGTACGGATTGCGAGATTAGTATTTTCGTTTTTTTCTCGTGAATAGTATTTTTGCGACTACTGCAGTTTACAATATTTCTGACGAAAGAAGTAAACCGCTCTCTAGCTAGTCGTGGTGGATAACCGATAAAGGTATTAGACGTTTGATTCTCAGAGACGAATCATTCCTGATAGTCACTCTTCTCGCTCGGCTGCATTCCAAGATATAAACATGCTATATTAATCTTTAATTGGTAAGTATATTAACGTTTTAAAAATCAAGGAGTAGATTTGTAAAGGATTAAAATGGTTCTTGCAATTAAACGCTTGAGAAGGGACTCTCTTTTGTTTTTTCGGCATACTCCTTTTAATCCTCAATTTAAGTTAGAAGTAATTTTATCTTGTTTTACGTTCTTTCCGCATTAAGTCAAAATTCGGATTTGAACGGTCAAAACTCCAACAAATATATCAGCCATCTTCTGTAAAGGAGTTGCAACAATTAAAATCCTGCAATACATCAAATTCATCATATGTAATGTTCTATTTTTGTTAATTCTTCATTGTGCTCAATAGATAATCGAGTTAACCTTACATTGCAGTGTTTATATACATAGAGTCAAGGATGAAAATAATAGTGGGTATTTTGGTACACAGTTTCATTTTGTCATTTGAACTTAATTTCAATATTCTTTTAGTTAAGTTCACCAATTTCTTTGACGAGCTTAAGAACATCTAGCTTTACTCTAATTCGTTATTAAGTTAGATGTTTTCTTTCACATAGCTTTTTAGTTTTGACGTCTTCTTTCGCAAGTTTAATTGGCATATATAGTTTTGAAATCTAGTGTTGAAACAATTCTACATCTCAATATCTCACAAAAAAATAGTACGTGAATACATAAAGCCCAAAAAAGCCCAATATGGCAGGCCTGATGCTAGTTCGAAATTAGGTTTTATTAAGGTAACAGTTTCTCCTCACTTTAGCTCGGCCCATATAGTTGGAATCAAGAAAGGCTACATTACATTCAAAAGAAAATAAAATCTCGCCTAGTGTAGTGGGAGAGATCTTGGAGTTCGCGTTCCGGTGAAAATTATTTTCAAGAATAATTTTCAATTTATTTTTAGTTTGAGTTTGAGTTTGTCGTAAATCTACAGATAATAAATTAAAAATAAAAAATAAAAATAAAATCTCCCCATGGTTAATAGATTTACAGCACCTAATAAGCATGCAACAAACTAACTTAATAATTGAAAGGAATTTATATTTGAAGCAAACCACTTCAAAATAATAAAAAAAGAACAGAGGGAATCATTATTAAAAATAAGTTGGATACAGAAGCTACTCTCCCCGGGAATACCTTCTTTGTCGAGTGGAGAGGTCGTCAAATGTAGCATATCTTTTCAAGAACTTATTCAATTAATTTGCTAGAGGATACTTCTATTATCTTTAAGAACTTCAAAGTATCACACCATGTCGCTGATCAGTCGCACATGATTTGTACGATGCTTTTCCACGAACACCTTCGATGCATTTGCAACGGTCTTTTGCCATGTCTAAAAAGAAAAAGAAAAATGAAAATTACGATATATTAGTAATTCAAATATAAATGTCAAATTTTCAATTAAAACATCAATATCTATATCACACTGTTTCTCCATACATAAAGTATTATATCAGAATTCACTTACACTTGAGCGTTGACTTTTTTTATTTAATTTGTTGGTTTCTATGCTCAAGTCGAAATGAATTAATAACCATTTTATGTGCATATTGATCATAACTGACAGTATAATTTTATGAAATTGCAAGCGACGTGGAACAGTTGGTTGTCATTTTTACTTCTAAACTTTCAAGTATTTAATTTCAAAATAAATTATTAATATTAATTACAAAAGAATTGGTCCGACGGGCCTTTTCTTGAGGTGCGGTTCCCGAGTTCTACAGGCCTTTTGAGACCAACAACAATATATCAGCATGATTAAAATAATAATAGAGTTGTGATGGCACCATGGTGTGATGGTGTCATCAGTTAATCCGAATATTTGAATTAAAGTTTGGGCGAATGTAATTTGATACAAAAGATTGTATATTATCTAACTATTTTTTGTGGAATTTATGTGTCATAGACACATCGGCACCATGGCGTCATCACAACTGTGACACGGGATATAAATCTAATAGTTATAACGCATTTGGAAGTTTGACCAATTGATCTACCAGTCAAACCTCAATCAATGGAAGCATACTGGCATACTGCAATGAGCTGCCTAATATTTTAGAATCACAAATAACTTATTTTGAAACATTATCAATTGGCAAGATTATTAAATTAAATAAACAACATACTTACCCTTTCCAAAGCAGCCAAGATAAGCCCAATCCCAACTGCATCATCGATTCGTCCAATCCCCATCCGACGAATCAAACTCCCATTCGATTTCCTAGCCGTAGCAGTCGGCAGCAGCAACCCTGCTTTCCAGTCAATCGAGCCGCCGCTTCGTCGCCTCCTCACTGCCTTGGGCACATCAGATCCACCTGTCAGTTCCCTCGCAGAGAGACCCGATGCGACCCGCCTTGACGACTTCTTTCGCTTCAATGCAAGAGGGAGGTTGCGGCAAGGCGACGGAGAATCTGGATCAGCAAACTTACGGAGGATCTCATCAGACGATGCTTTTGTAACATGTTGAACAGTGCAAGCTGGTGTAGGTGTGTTAGTTGTCTCCATTTGGTAGAGAGAGAGGGATAGTAAAGATAGCGAATATGCGATGTGATCTAACGGGAGAGAGATTTCTGTTGCGATTAAGAATTGATTGAACCGTTTGAGTGGATCCGGGTGGGGAATTTAAAGTGGGAGGGAATCTGGGGTCGGGGAATATAGCCGTTGTGAAAACATTTGAATCGGCTCGGATTTAAGAAGTGAGCCGAGTGACTTTTTGGTGGGCCAGAAACAGGTTTTGAATGGCATGGGACCCAGTGTCTGTGGCAAGTTTGTGTATAACTTTGAGATAGACCTGGTCTTTGGATTAATAATCTGATTCTGGAGATGGCGCGGCTGAACAGAAGGACAATGGTGGGAATCCACGTGATACGTAAGAAACGTTAACCTGCACCAGGAAGGCAAGTCAGAATTAACCACATTATAATATTATATAACAAACACGCAGCAGAGGCATATTTTCAGATAATTAGGCGACTTAAATCATGCATGTTGTAACTAGAGCTAGATATTTGTATTTACCGTAAAAATAATATCACAATTGTTCTCATTTACTTCATAAGATGTCTAAATTGTTTGAGTAATTGAATTTGTCTCTTTTGCATGATTGTTAATCTGAATCTATCACTGAATGTACTAATTCAAAAGCAGTTTTTTTTACTTTGTAAAGTACACAGCACAATATACTTTGCATGTATGTCTTGAGTTTCAAAGTTCAAAATGGCTTATTCATATCGTTGTGATTCCTATATTGAAATATTGTTAGTGATCAAACTTTATATATTTTTTAGAAACTTTTGCTATTTTAAATGAGGTGTAAAATCGTTGATATTTGATGGTCTGATATTTGATGGTTTGGAATCGTAAGATTAGAAAATTTTGTACCACTTTAAAAATAGCTAAAAAATTCTACCAAATATAAAATTCGGTCACTAATAAAATTTTAATATAGATTAAATTCAGCGATTCAAATTTTAATATAGATTAAATTCAACGATTTGAATCGCTTGTTTGAACTTTAGAACTCGATCGAGATATGAATGCAAAGCATAGACTCATAGAGTGTGCCGTATTTTGCAAAGTATAAGGGCTAAACTCTTTTTTTGTGATGCTTTTATCATGTTTGGGAGTTGGGACGTGGTTGCAGTATCATTTTGATTAATTTAAAAAATTGAAAATTAAATTCGTTGCCATGAAGTGATATATAGATAAAAATTAAAACTTAATGTAGTTTTAGAATTGATAATGCATTAACGAGCCTGAAAGTTCAAGATCCCTCGGCCATTCAAAACATATCCAATCTCATAATTTTTGGAACTTTCAGGATTTAAGAAGTTAATATATTTTGCATATAGTAAAACATATCCAATCTCATAATTTTTTGTAGACCTGATATATGAATACCATGGATCATATCTATAATATTTCATATCGATTATAAGTTCCATTGAAGATTGCCAAAAAATTTCAATGATCCATCTTCTATGTAATATAGAGATAGCGTACATTTATCTTATATACTCAAGTTCATCTATCGATATCTTTAAAAATATTTTTAAAAAATTAAAATACAAATGATGATATATATTTAATTACTTGATGGAATAAGTATCAAGTATGAACTAATTAAAAACTTAGTTGTTATCATCAGAAAGTCATTTGTAATTAAACCATTGCTAAAAAATATTGTTTAAAGGAATTAAAAGAACAGAGAAATTATATCATTTTCCAAACTTCAATCCTCCCAAAAGATCCCCCAAGAAATTAGTCATTGAACTAATAGTTGCTAGACATTTTTCTATATTATTGACACCGAAAATGGTTCTCCGCATATCGAAATTAAATTTATTTTTTCGATTTGATAATTTTATTCTTCAATATAATATGATAACACCTTCAAATTGACAATCAGTTTCATATTTTTTTACTGTTAGTATTTTCATGTCAGACAAATTAAATACATAAAAAAAAATATTGTGTGTCGATCAATATATATTTGATAGCGCCACAGAGAAGGATTCAAAATTTTCAGCAGAGTGGGGCAAAATGTTAATACGAAAATATTATTATAATTATTTTTATCATATGTATATTTTTGTACACTGAAAATTATAATTTTATATGTGTATTTTTGCAAAAAAAAGTTTCAGGGTAGAACATAATTTTAAAATTCTTTGAATTTAAAGTATATAGTCCAAAATTGTCTTAGTTATTTTGGAAAAATATTTTTCAGAGTAGAACACTTGCACTATCCTAACTTATGCTGCATCCGCCATTGGCGCCACTCCTTAAGCAAACTGCCACGTTGGTATTATAGAAGTTGATTTTAGATGGAAGAGAGACGCTAACTTGTATTAGGACTTATTTTGACATGAATTAAGACATATTTTCATATATTTAAAGACTTCAATTCTAAAATAAAAATTATGTCAACAATTTGCTTTTCGATTCTAAAATAATTAATACACATTTTTCCTAAATTTCAAAATCTCATTTTCATTTGATTAGATTTTTTAAATCAGATTTATTAATTACAAAATAAAAAATCGAGTTCAAGCACCTGATCAGATGGCATGAATTCTTATATCAATCATAAAATATCTTGAGTAATGGACGTCTCCGGTTTGATCCTAGTCAATTGTAATGGCGTTAAGTTATTAAATAGCAGTTCACGGAGCACGAGAGGCAATAAATGTTGTCATTGTGGTCTCTCTTCTTGTTTTTTCTCTCGTAACATCTCCCGTAGGAATGGTCGTCTCTAATTCTGCTACTGTATTTGGTCCTGAGTAAGACAAATGGGAAAAGAGTCAGAATAGAATAACGGCATTTTTAGGAAGAGGTGCAAGAAAATATTCGTAGCTCGTGGCTCGTTCGTGTTCGTTATGAACTCGTTCGTTATCAGCTCAAGCTGTTAACGATACGAGTTGGTCAGCTCGTTAAGTTAACGAGCCGATCTTGAACTATATACAACTCGGCTCGTTAACGAATCACACATGTTATATAAAGTTAATTAATAGATATTAATATCTAACTGCAATAATTGAAGTACAAGTTGCACAATATTAAATATCATATAGTGTAGGGGTGTCAAAAATATTTCTAGCTCGTGGCTCGTACGTGTTCGATTCGTCAAAAACTCGTTATAGACTCGTTCGTTACCAGCTCGTTATGAACTCGTTCGTTATCAGTTCGTTCGTTAAGTAACGAGTCGATCTTAAACTTGACTCAGCTCGTTCGTATTCGACTCGTTTGCACCGCCCGAAGTCCCAACTCTCTATCTTTTATGAAAAGGCCGGTGCTATTTGGGCCTTTCCCAAAGGAAGAAAATGAGATGGTTCTGCAGCTGAGAACGATAACCTCTGGTAGAGAAATCGCTGTCGAGAGTGTGTGTCTGTTAATCTGAATCGTCGGATGAAGATTAACATGATTAATTTTATAAGATGAAGACCTTCGTGAATCATATAAGTGATGATCGATCGTTAATTTTTAATCCGACACGCGAAGTGCATAGCAAAAAGGACACATGACTTGATAATCAACTATTAATCATATTTGTTGTGATATTCGTAAAATTTTGAATCAATTAAAAACTCGAAAATTTTAACAAAAATTTACATATAATTACATAAGATGATTAAATATAAATCAAATAAGGTACAAAATAAATAAAAGATTTAAAATATATGAAATAGTACTTAAAAACTAATAAAAATATTAAGCAAATAAATACTTGTACGTTCTAAATAAAAAAATTGTAAATAATTAGCCTAAACTAAAACACGATAAATTATGCACATATCTGACATTGAGGTAAATTAAAAAAAACAAATAAATGCATATGCACATAAAAATTTCAAATTAATAATGATCGTACAAATTTTGGAAGTGTTTGCTATCATAAAAAGGTGTTGCTATCATAAAAAACAAATAAATACATATGCACATAAAAAGGTTTTGCTATCATGTTTCTCTTGTAATTTTTTTGGAAGATCACTAAATTTTGTACAAAGGCCCTCCTCGTCTGCACTAGATCTATTCTCGTAGTACAATAAAATTGTAATTCACCAATTATTCCAAATGCCCGCCAAATTTGAAAAAAAACCCGGAGGTTATTTGTATTCTTGTCCCTCCCTCAACGTTTGGTCACATCATTGGTTGTGGGTCTTTAGACTTAAAAAGAGGAACTGATTCACCACACAACAGCAATATCAAGACTTGGGCACACCATGGCATAAAATTGAAAATCGCTGACAAGGCCTTCTTCATTTCTTCTTTTTGGTGAGGCAATGCTTGGAACTAAAGGCAGATTTATCTCAAAGTTGGGAAGAAAATTGGATGTTCGCCGCAAGAACAAGAAAAGAGAAAGGACACGACGTATAAGCTAGAAAGACCTACCTTGTTCACGGGTCTTGAACCGCAAAAAGTGGATGGACAAAGAAGGAAGAAAAAAAGCAAGAAGTGTTGAGTCCCAACCTTAGGTCAAACAATGAATTGTCAATCGTAGTGCCTCTGACATCATTTTCATGTCTTTTTTCTTCGCTCTTATGTTTTGAAGGAAGCAAAACAAGCTCTATGTGCCATTTCCAGTGCATAGTTTCATGGATCCTTAGTAGCTCAGTGGTAGAGCGGTCGGCTGTTAACTGATTGGTTGTAGGTTCGAATCCTACTTGGGAAGATTGGATTAGTTCTTAATAAAAAAATAAAGAATTTTCTTTACTATCAAAGCTTCATAGTTTAGTTTGACTAAAGCTGATCTTTTCGAAATACGTGTCACCCTCTTGATAGCTACAACTGTGCATTTCCAATCTTTCCTCGATGTTAAGGAGGCATTCGGTTTCGTCGTGTGCGCCCGCCGCCAATGATATAACTGAAATGACATGTGGTTCCGCTTAACCAGATCCAAAAGAGGGACTTTTATCCCAGGTGAGTGAAAAAAAGAGATATTGATGATGAAACTAGCAAAGCATGGAGAGTGGAGTAAGGAAAGCCACACGATCCTTTAAAGATAACTCTGGTGGGGGCGACTAAAAAATAGTTTCGTATTTGATCACAAAACTTAAATTATCTATTTTTAGTTACTGAACTTTGATAAATCTTCATATTTAGTTACTCTCTCGTTATTTTTCATAAGAAAAATAAATAAAAAATTGACATGGTGCCTGATAACAATTATATTTGAAAGATTAATAATTATGACGATTTTAGAAGAAAAAAGATGCATTTTACGTCAATTTTTCGTTAAAATTTTGATGAAAAATAAAAAATTGAAGATATATTAAAGTTCGGTGGCTAAAAATGAATAATTCAAAATTTAATAATCAAATATAAATTTGATACGAAGTTTAGTGTACTCTCATAAAAATTACCTTTTGTCATGGTGTTCCACACCTTCATAATCATTGAATATTTTATATAACAAATTCAAACCATTGATTGAAAGAAAAAATAGTTAATTTTTTATAACAATGTGTTTCTATATTTGGTGAAAAAAGAAACATCTTAAAAATAACCTAACAAAAGACCAAGTCACATCAAACTCGTGTCTATATAAAGGAAAATGTTTCAGCGATACATTTTCATTGATATCTCATCGATACGCACGTCGCTATGAGTTGTTATGTTTGTTAGACGCGTCTCTATGCATGTTATTTTTTACTGAAAAATAATTATGCATGTTAGACGAGTTGTTATGCATGTTAAGCGTATCGACATTTATTTCTTTAACTTATCGTGTATAGCAACTCGTCTAACATGCAAAATTACTTTTCAGTATAAAATAGCATACATAGCGACACATTAACATACAAATCAACTCGTCTAACATACATAGCAAAACGCGCATCGATAAATCTCGATTAGCATATTGTATATCAGCTCCCTTTATAAAATATAGGAATTGTTCCAAATTCAAAAAGCTTATCTCTGTCATTTCCTTGGTGATATGCTGGTACTAATGTAATTGTGTGATCTGTGTACTGAAAAAGTGCCAACACGATTTTTTCGGTTGTATACAAATATATTGTTAATTATTTTCCTACTCACAAAAAAAAACTTCAAATTACTGGAGTTCGCAGAATAAATAAAATTGAAATTGTGTATTGCAAACTGCTTACATTATTTTCATTAACAGAAAAATGAGTATTTGACCTGGAGATCGCCACTCAATCTGTCACTCACAAAACAAATGAAAAATGCAAAATAAATCTAGGGATCCCATTTTTAGAACGGGCTTAATTAAGTAGCCCTCTACTGAGCTGGAATTGGGACACTGTGCAATACCACCGTCTCAACTGTGAGTCCTGGTCCGAAGCCGAAAAGCACTCCCCAGTCTAGCCCTTCTCCGGTAGTAGCTTTGCCTTCCTCAATAGATCGCTTTCTCATCTCATCAAGGATGAACAACACACATGCACTAGACATGTTTCCATACTCACTTAAAATGTGTCTTGTGACATGCATCTTCTCTTTTTTCAACTCGAGCTTGGCCTCAACTTGATCCAGAATTGCCGGGCCTCCTGGATGAGCAACCCAAAAGATGGAGTTCCAGTCAGAAATACCTGCGAAATAGATTGTTAAAGGGGAAAGTATTAGATACATTAATCATGGGAGAACCAATAATATTTTTCACAATTTTGAACAAAAAACAAAGATTTCATATACCAAGTGGTGTGAAAGCCTGGACCAAACTTTTCTCGATGTTCTTCGAGATCAACCCTGGTACATCCTTGAGGAGGTGGAAGGTGAGGCCGACTTCGCGAAGGTGACCATCTATTGCTCCTTCTGAGTCAGGCAGGATGGTCTGTTGTGCTGATACCATTTGAAACAACGGACGTTCAATGGTTGGGTCAGGATCAGCGCCAACGATAAGAGCCGCAGCACCATCACCAAAAAGTGCTTGCCCAACTAGGGAGTCGAGGTGCGACTCTGAAGGCCCACGGAAGGTAACAGCAGTAATCTCAGAGCAAATCACTAGCACTCTGGCCCCACGGTTGTTCTCGGCAAGGTCCTTGGCCATGCGAAGGACAGTGCCACCAGCAAAGCAACCCTGTTGGTACATCATGAAGCGATTAACTGATGGACGTAAACCAAGGAGTTTAGTAACTTGGTAGTCGGCACCGGGCATGTCAACACCACTGGTGGTGCAAAAGATTAGGTGGGTGATCTTTGACTTGGGTTGGCCCCACTCCTTGATAGCTTTGACTGCAGCCTCCTTGCCGAGCTTGGGAACCTCTAAGACAACTATGTCTTGGCGTGCGTCTATGGATGGCTCCATGTAAGCACAAATATTCGGGTTCTCACTCAGTATTTCTTCATTCAAGTGCATGTATCTTTTCTTAATCATTGACTTATCGCCTGAAATAATACAATTAGACAACAACAAAGTCATGTTAGATATTACTGTCAACCAAAATACACATGATACTGTTTATTTAAAAAACTAGTTTCTTCTTCATTTGATAATCAAGGTACACTTACACATGCGCTTGAATTTCTCTTTCAGCTCAGTCATATGTTCACTTTTCGTTATACGGAAGTAGTAATCAGGATAGTCAGCTTGGTTTACGCAGTTGGTCGGGGTGGCAGTACCAATTGCCAGTATGGCAGCAGGGCCCTGACCACGCTGTGCTTGTCTGATTTCATCAACTGTGGCCATGATCAATTAATTGATCTGTGACCTGTTCCTCTTCTTGAGCAAAAGTGGTGCTTGTTGTGTGAGTGTTGGTTTACTGGCAAGTCTTATGCCTCTAGGAAGTATGTTGGGATGAGAAGGGAAGATTCAGCGCGGGATTTATAGGAACTAAGGAAGTAAGTAGTTGTTCAAGTAAAAAGTAGGTATGCTGGCATGCTGCACGAGACAGAATTAGTTATTTAGAATCGGGTAGTTGCCAATGCATGGTAGGTGAGCTTTGTGGTATGGCAAATTTGAAGAGCCACCGATACCAGTATGACTTGGACTTGGCGCTGAATTTCTTTACTTTGAAATGTTGACACGTTGACAATTCTAATAACGCCCATGAGTTCCCATTAGGGCCCAAAACGAAACAATAAACCACTGTACAAAATTTATAGATGTTAAATTTACACAAATTTTAGCAAGAGTGAATTTTTATTTTGATTAATGACGAATCGATTTTGAGTGAATTTGAAAATTAAATTTTAGTTTTTAATAGAAGGATCTTAAATTTTAACAATGGAATTCTAGTAATTGTATATTGTATGACCAATCAAATTTTAAATTGACCCAAATATTATACATTTCCTAATCGGGTGTCTTATTTCTCGGTTCTTACATGATTAGAATCAAGAGAGAAGACTCGAGATGTATCAACACATTACAAGAGCAACAGTGAGAAGAAGAAAAAGAAAAGTTTGATAAATGATTGTCTTTGATATAAGCTGATGTCCTCTTTTGCTACATATATATAATCTATGACTAGTAAATACGGACTATCAAGGCTCCTTTCATGTATAAAAAGCTTAATAGATCCAATATGAAATTGGGCCGTATCATTTCCTATATAAATAAAAATAAATATAAATTTTCCATTTTTAGTTGAATATATTATTTTATATTTCTCAAAAAGATGGTAAGAGTTAAATTGGACTTATATTAGAATTATCCAAAATATAAATAAAATTAAAAAATGAGAATACATTAATAATTATGTTCTTGGACCAATAGATACCCTAACAATTAATTTCCATGCCAATTGACGATAACTTCTATAATGCAAAGACATTCATCCCCTTTAGAGGTGGCGTTTTGATTCACTCGACATTCGTCAATCAACACTACAGGATATGGAAGAAACGGTGAATTGCTCGCAGATCTCTAAATGTTTGCTAAGAAAAATTTACAGCCGAAACTTTTAGATTTCAATAGTCGTGAACTTGTTATAGCTAAGGCCTAAGGGGCGTTAACTCGCTAAGGATCCGTATCCAGTGCAGGTGCTGCATTGATTTTGGACCGTTGAATTTAAAGACCAAAATCCAAAGTACTTGTGCACTGGCACCGCGCTCCAAAAAAGGGTTAAAAAATCGTTGAATCACGTTCAAACTAGGAATCTAAGCACTAAATTTTATCTGCTGCTGATAATGCACGTGCTAAATTTGTCTTTGTTTATCACTTAGTCCAAAATCAAGCAATGTTTAGGCTAAATTTGTCAGTCTAATTGAGTAAATGTTCAGGGTCTTCTATAGTGTCAATATTCGAAGATGTCCTATATTAAAATGTCCTGATTGGAATTTCTTAGCATGTGCGTATGTTATGTAACTGTCAGATGAATGGCTATATCAGCAAAAACACACACATACACACACACAACAATAATACAGAAAGATTAAGAACAACTTGCTAGTACAAATACAACAGCTAAGTTGAGTTAAGATGCAAATAATAAACACCAATGGTGTAATATACATAGATTAACATAACAGGCTTAACTGTCTAAGACTTTGGTATATTTGCAATCAAACCAACAATCCATAGAACAATGGACCCAACAACCCAGAGGAAGAGAAGAAACACTACAATGCCGGCCAATATTGTAGCAAGAGGGGGGCTAGCAGAACCACTTGAGTCAGATTTTTTTGCGTTAGGAGGCCCAAACTTAGGATTTGTCTCCGAAGCAAAACCTCGGCTTCTGTGGTTTTCATGCAACTTCAATGCCTTCCCAAAACTGAAAGGAATCAGATGTTTCCATTGTGATTAGCAAATAAGAAACCATATTTGAATTGCAAAATCAACATGCTATCTAGTATCTAGTTCATATTGTGCAAAGTAGTTGCTTACCGGATAAAAGTTCAAGTTAAGTTGTTCATGGATTTCCTGCAGGAAGTAAGTTAATTCCATGCTTGCATGCAGTTAATAGAGCGATGTGTTTGCACATTAAATTTATAACTTTATTTTATTTAATTCTAAGTCAAGCTATCGAAAGTTACAAAAAAATTGAATGCATCAAAATAATTCATAAACCTTCAATATTTTCATCACTTAACTTTGTATTAAACATGTTCAAAAATTAAAAAAATTGATATATAAACACATCCGTCATTTGAATTTGATTTCATTATTTTTTTAGTTAAGCTCACCAACCTCATTGGTGAGCTTAAGAACGTCTAGCTTTAATTATAATATGAAAACCTTGTGGATGTACCCTAAAATTTTGTATGGAGGCCATCGGAAATTACCAAAAAGGAAATAACACAATAGAGGTAAGATAAGCAACTCTATACCAAATTAATTCCAATCAATGTTAAGATTAAAGGGAGCCCGGATGCAATTGCTTAATGAAATAGAGAAAAAAAGTGAAGAGGGAGACAAAACAGTATCTCAGTAAATTGATGCCATTCAATCTTGATTTACAATGAAGCTTACACTAGTATTTAGACTGATGTGTACTTTAGTTGCAACAATTGCAATTAACTAATCTCTAACTAACTCGTTGCAACTAATTCTGTCACAATCAGTATACCAATTCTTCTCTGTAACTGATTATCGCCTCACTGTAACTAACTGAGCTGAAGTCTCTCTTCTTTGTGGTTTAATATCGCTCTCAAAACTATATATTTCTTTTGAAACTGCTACCAAAAGTAAGAAATTATAAACTTCCCAGTTCCCAAGTACGAGCTGAGAACTGAGAATCGGAAAGTACCTGAAACCAGATCTAATGTGCGAGAGAGAGGAGAGAGGGGAGATCGCCTTGATCGCTTGAGAAGGTCGACGACCATTTCGTCGGAACCCTAAAACCCCGCCGGCGGCGATGGTAAGCGAAGAGAAGGAAGTGGCCATGA
Source organism: Eleocharis quinqueflora (assembly GCA_964058865.1). NCBI lineage: Eukaryota > Viridiplantae > Streptophyta > Magnoliopsida > Poales > Cyperaceae > Eleocharis > Eleocharis quinqueflora. Next base: position 6,640 of record CAXKVX010002809.1, on the reverse strand, counting down.
GAGCGAGTACAACTGTACAAGAAGAGATTTTTGAGATTGAAGCCTGAACAAATAATAATAGACCTGCCAGCTGTCCAGAGCCCCACAGTACCACATTATTACGAAATTTTTATTTTAATCAAGAAATATCTGAACCGTGAATTACCACAGTACCACTTGACACGTGTCGAGCGTCTTCATCCAACTTATTTGAGTTGTGAATTTAAATGTGATATTTATAAGTTTATTTACGATTTCATGATGTGGGCCACTTGCTAAATTATAAGTCTAAGTATTATATAAATTTTACCATTTTTATTATAAGTGATTGTGGACATTTTTATCCGACAATTATAATGAATATTTATATTTTTGCAAATACGAGTGATACGGCATGTCTGAGATAGTTCGTAAGTGGTTTTTAGGCTAACAAAGATACTAGATCGTGTTGAATAGCAGAAGTAGAGTGGTGTAGCTTTTTGCTTAGGTTTAGAAACTTACGATTGCTTTGCTTATTGAGAAGAAATCAATAGATTACGTAATTGTAAAGAACACTTATTGTTTAGTGAAATCGGTTTCGAAAGGAAGTTTTGATTTCGAAAGTTTCGTGAATGCATGTATAGTTTGTTTGTAGACCGAAGCACGTTATATCGTATGTTCTTGTGTTCTCTTGATTGATCTTGCTCTTTACTCTCTTTCTTTATTATTCTTGTACTTTGTTATTTTAGAATTGCTCAATTGCTTTTAATACTTGTTGAAATTTTTAGCTAGGTGATTAAGATCTAAAAACTTGAATTATAATTATTGTTAAACGTTTCCGCACTAATATTTGACCTTAGTTCTCTCCAATCACATTCTAACAGTTGAAACAAGTGTGATGTTAAACTTTATATTTGCAATATGTATGCCCACTTGCTATTATATGCCTTGTTTACTTTATGCTTCTATTATATTATATATGCATGATCCAGATTGACAAATGAATTGAGGGGAGTTCTCGAATTAAGGAGAAGTTATTGCTTTGAGGGGGAGCTATATTTTAGATTTTTTAAATCAAATGGCTACATGCTTCAATTAAGGGGAATTATTAACAACACATTTAAATATGCCTTTTGCACAATTTACAAAAAAGAGGAGAAATCATATGTGGTACAAATCATTCAAGCGCAAAATATTAAATATGCACATACGGTTTAGTTTTGCAAATTGACAAAAGAGAGAGATTATTGTATCAAATAATGTTATCTTATTTGTCGATTTGCGAAACAATTTGGAATTTTATCATTTTCTTATTTTTGAGCAACACAAGAAATGGTCAAGGAAGACTCACGAAAAATCTGCAATATTCAAGATAAAGATAAAGAGTTAAATAGGTTATCTGTAAACTCAGAATATTTAAATTTGAGATTTAAATAAGCCAAAAAGTTTGAAAATTTTATTTGGCGTTACATAACGCCAACTTAGCGTTATATTGTCATGGTGAAAGTACGGAGAAAATCAGACATGGTAGAAAAAGAGAGCAACCCGTTACTTACGCTATCTAGCGTTATAACAATAAAGGTGGAAATTCAAAATTGTCGAAGTACCAAAAATTCAGAGCAATCTGTTACATGACGCCAATTGGCGTTATAACGATAAAGGTGCCAAAATCCAGAAATCGAATAAGTACCAGAAAAAACTGAGCAACCCGTTACATAACGACAACTTGGTGTTAAGTACCAAACATCTAGAAATTGGCTAAGTACTTGAATATTTGAGCAACCCGTTACATGGATTCGTTAATCAGGATCTTCGGAGTAGAAATCGACGCTCGACCATAGCTGATATGATTCAGGAGGAGCTTTATAGTATTAAATCAGGACCGTTAAATTCTGATTACACGATCTTGATTGAGAGGAAGCTTTCTGCTGCACAAAAAAGTGCAGCAGAGGATTTCGTTCTCCCTTTACATAGCGCCAAGTTGGCGTTATAACGGTAAGTACCAAAAATTTCTGAAATTGGCTAAGTACCAGAAAAACTGAGCAATCCATTACATAACGCCAAGTTGGCGTTATAACATTAACCAAAGATTTGAAATTCAAAATGTATTTTTTCTGTGTTGGCGTTATAATGGTAGTTGTTGTACATGATCTAGTGTTATAACGCTAGGTGATATTTTGGAAAAATACAAAATCAACGTCAGGAAATTTTGTCGTGACTCAACCTGGCCATATAACGGTAGATTTTCTATTGAGATAACGTTATAACGACAAGTTGCGTCAGACCTAATTTTTGCTAGATTAGGAAACCTATATGAAGGAGGCGACTATAGTCTTGCTTCTCCAACAAAACCTATTATTTTACACCATCTGCAGTAGCCTCCATTAGAGAACTTGAGTTAAAACATATAGCCAAATCTTTACTTAAAATTCCAAGTTTATTTATTCTATCTAGTTTAAAAACTTTGTGAGAATGTGACGTTCAAGCTTGTAAATACATTAAATTAGTGGAGCGAACCAGACTCTTTATCGCAAAGGCGGGACACCAGGGACCCGAAGAGTAGGCGTAGCCGAACTCCATCAACACATCACGACTCTCTTCTTCCACCTTCTCTAAGTTCTTCTCTATTATTATTTTATTTACATTTAATTGAATTGCTTATAGTAGAATTGTTAAATTACATTTGCTTTAATTGCTTAATTTGTTTAAATTGGAAAATTACAATTTATTTTTTGGTTGTTATTAGTGTAATTTAGCCATCCTAGGTTATCACTTTTCTCCTATGACTTGTGGTACAACTCTCTCTAAACATGGTGACTCTTTCCTGTGGTAATCCCCATTTTCACAGAAGTGTCGTTGGAGCACTTCAGTATGCCACATTGACAAGACCAGACTTAGCATTTTCACCAAACAAATCATCGCGGTTCATGCATCAACCAAGTCTCATTGGAGTGCTGTCAAACGAATACAAATTCGAAGAGAAACTTCTTTTCAAATTCACACATACAGTGATACTGATTGGGTTGACAATATTGATGGTAGACGACCAACGTTGGGTTAGTGTGTTTATCTAGGAACTAATCTAATTTCGTGATGTGCCAAGAAGCAACCCATTGTTCTAAGGTCCAACACTAAGGTAGAATACCACAGCTTAGCATTAACTTGTACTGAAATAATGTGGCTACAATTTCTCCTCCAAGAAATTTGTGTACCTTTTCGGTCAGCCCCAACATTGTTGTGTGACGATATTGATATTATGTTTCTAGCTGCAAATCGAATGTTTCACAAAAGAACAAGCATATAGAAATTGATTATCATTTTGTCCGAGGAAAAATATTGCAAATCATTTAAAATTTCACTTCCTTTGTTTTACTGATTAATTGAGTGACGTGATGACAAAGCTCTTGCCACGGCCCCGCTTTCAGCACCTTAGAAACAAGCTCAATGTGATTGTGATCCCATCGACTTGAAGGAGTGTATTGAGACTATCAACAAAAACTAGTCGTTACTGTATTGGCACACACAACAAAACTGTTACTATACCGGTACAAGGATACGTTATAAAAGAGACTTCATTCAATCCGTTAAAGAAGAGACTTCATTCAATGCATTAGATTAATAAGTTAGAATTAATTACACAATGTAATTTAGTTAGAAAGTTACAAACTAATTACTATTTTAGCTACAATAGAAGTTGGGTTATATATACTCTTGTACCAAGAACTGGAAGATGTTAATAAAGATTATAAGTTCATATCAATTCTCTTTGTATTATCTTTCAAAATGTTAGACAATCCTATTGAGAAAAGAAATATTATATTTTTTTCTTGAGCAAAAGAGATGTTATAAATGTAAACATAAATTTGTAGGGAGCAACACAAATTACCTTGGATTGCTTTAGTTTTTATTTAAATTAACAATTTATGTTATTGAGGTTTAAAATGTGAACGCGTGAAAAATGAAGACAGTTTACTTCCTCAATCAGTAATTATAGAAAGAAGTGCAAAATTTCATAAAGTAATGATTGAACGTTCAACAAGATAATTAGGAAAAGGAAAACGTAAGAACTAGGCCTCTTGCCAATATCATGTCATCAGTCAAAAATATTGCTAATTGGTAGATCCTAAGCCTCATAATCTATACAATAATCAATTAAACATTTGAACATATCAAAATTGGACATGCCGCCTACAAACTCGGCCGAAAAAATGCCTACAAACCCTCAGATAAAACTCTGCAGTTATTTTCTGCGACATAAAGAATGTAAAATTGTAAATAACAAAAGAAAAAGAAAACAATTACCATGATCTCTATAATGGATCAGCATCCAGAGCTCCTTGGAGAGTACTGACCGCCTCCATCGAAATACATTTTCTCACTTTCCACCTAGGTACCTCGATCCGGGGAGGTGGGTCGGGTGAGAAACAAATAACCAAAACTGTTAAGTTATCACAGCTATTCCTCTCAAGAGCTTCCCGAACCAGCTCCCTTGAGCACATATTGGAATCATTATGATTCATAAGCGACTTTCTCACCATAGTAATTGCACACTGACTACTCATCACATCCCACAACCCGTCACAAGCCAGTATCAGAAACTCATCTTCCTGCATAAGTATAGCTTCATGCAACTCCGGTTCGCCACTGAGGGGGCAGACTGAGCCCTTCAAACCCTTCATGTGCCAGTCTCCAAGTGCTCTGGAGACAGACAGCTGTCCATTGAGGTACCCATCAAATACAGTACCGCCAAGCTTCTCTATTCTAACCTTCTCAAACTTGCAAGTGGGTTTGTGGTCCTTTGTCATATCAACAGCCTTGCCCCGTTTACTCAGCACAGCCCGACAGTCCCCCAAATTGGCAATTAGCAGTGTTCTGTACCAAATAAGCATTCTATGAGAGTAGTGCAAATGTGATGTTTTGTCACTGTGTCAAGTTAAATATCGGTCTTAGTTATGAACCTTCTTTTTAGTTGGGTATTACTTTATTTATGCACAACTGTGTGCTATTAGGTGGATTTACAATTCCACAAGACAAACAGTAAACAAGCTGCAGCCATTGTTTTACCAACTTAATTTTTGAAAGTTTAAGGTTTCGTGTGATAAGTTATGCATTGTTCTGGGTGAGGAAATAAAAGCACTTCTTGTTGCTTTGTGCATGCTATTTGGCAATGATGATCTCCTATGCTATCAGGACAGTGGTCAGCAAAGAAAACATTATGAACTATGAAGTGCTCAAGCAGTGGGTAGGAGCTAACCTGTCAAAAATCAATGCTGTCAGGACAGTGGTCCCTGAGCAGCGGTCAAGAAAGTTGGAATCAACAAGTGCATGATCAGCCTTCATAAAAGCACTTCTTATTGCTTTGTGCATGCTATTTGGGAAATGATTATCTTCTATGATAAATTTGAGTAGATTGGTCTTCACAAAACATGCAGCATCAGTTCCACAGTGACCATCAAACACCTGTAAGACACCGCATTAGTCAATTGGAAGAAAGGCAGGAGCCATGCCTCATCACTCATATATCATATACATTTACAAAAATAATATGTACAAATAAGATAAAGATCTTGAGTTGGATCTAGAAATAATTGTTGGTATGGTTATCTAGTAAAGTCACTGTCCAGTGTAAGTAAAAGAAATATAATACAACAACATAAACTCTACAATTTTTTACTTGATTACCGTCGCATAAAGTTACAACAAAAACAAATTTTCATGAGACCAATTAAACAGACATATTATATGAATTGGTTCCCATTTGGCCGAGGCTGCAATTAATTGGTTCTAATTTTGTACCAATTACTAACATAGTCACTGCAAAAAATAAATATGCAAATAATATAATAAACTAACATAGATGATTCCTATGCAGTTTTTACTTGATTCATATGGGCAGGTTTACGCATAAGCACTATAATGCCTCACCCCATAGAAGGCACCTGGTGCAGGGAAGCTAGGCGGTGCATTGAGATGCTCAACTAGATTATCAATGCACACATGTTCATCTTCCATGTAAGACTTTGTGCCCATTTCAGACCAACTGCCTGAGCGAAAAATTGGCATGTACCCAGCCTGTGGTTCGGTTGGAGACATCAAATTCAAACTCATCTTTCCAAAATCTAGATCCTACAAGATAGCAAAATGATAATTTTCAATTAATGTTGTATTTTGTACTAAAGACTGCCATGACGATCATTTTTTCTTAATCGATTTTTTAAAGTAAAATTAGGAGATGGTTCTTTTTTCCTACTTTGACCAGAACACCATCCAGTGGCAATTGCAACAGTAACTGCAGAATTCGAAAAAAAAATTGTTACCTAGTTTTCGGTGTTCAGATAGAAATATGAATTAAACCGCAGAATTTCTTTATCATTAAATTTAGCATAGCAATTTGTTGATGTGGTTATATGGTAATGTGAATAAAGGATACCCTTTTCCCTGAGTTATTTAATGCAAAGGCCAGCTTTCTATATGACAACTTTGTTTGCTAAATGAGTAACAGTTCCAATTTTAAAAAGAACAGTTACATTATTACCACAGGTTTCTTATTATTAATCAGAAAGGAATCTAATCATGACAAATTGCAAGTTTGCAACCAATTACCCAAGAATCTAGTCCAATTTCCTATTCCGAATCGACAAAAATTCCTTCCCTTATTCAGATCAGTTTTTCCATATCAATC